>PVIC010042826.1:0-15705 GCA_004025085.1 Thryonomys swinderianus
ATCAAATGGGTGACATTTATATAACTCTTCACTAGACAATAAAAGTGGTTTTTGATGATCTAATCCTTTATATCTTTATCCAGGAAGCAGTTCGAGAAAAATTGAAATTCTGGTCAACATTTATCCAGCTTGTTCATTGGTGGTTGAAGGTGAGTTGTAAAGTGAAGTCTCCAAAATTCAAAACTCATTTTTTTCTAGGTAAATAACAAGTTTTTAGGCTTGCCAGCCTCTAAGATGACAGAATTCCAAAAATATTCCTCAATATTCTCTCTGTCTTATTCAGTACTCACACAAGCATCCATCCATGGCAGTAAATAATGCAGCCTTATCATATTAAAACATGAATCACATAAAAGGGAAGTGAAAATAACAAATATGGGGGAAGAATGTGATACAAAGAAGTGCTTTATGAATTTAGAACAGAAACCATGAAAACTTCTGAGAAAAAAAGCTAAGTGCATGAGATCACTCAACAGTGTAAATTCCACAGTGCTTGATGTTTATGGTTTATCAGAATTAGGAAGGGAAGTCAGGCTCCTAGGAAGATGTTTTGCAAGTTTAGACTTCTACCTCTTTTTTGGCCCTATAAGACTATTCATAATTAAAGTATCAAGTGAACTCAGCCTGTTTCTAAATGAGAAAAAATTTCTGCTTTTTCAAGCCTCTAATATCATATACTTTCTTACTCAAATTCATGAGGATTAAAATATTAAGAACCTTGTCACACAAATAAACATCAGAAATTGCTTCTCAGCTCAAAAAGTGGGTCATTCTGGGCCGGAGATTTAGCTCAGTGGTTCCAGTGTCTGCCTAGCAAGTGCCAGGACCCTGGTTTGATTGGTACCCACATACAACAATACTGGGCGTGGTGACTCACTCTCATCAACTATCAGCACCACATATCACAATGCCAGGTATAGGGGCTCACACCTGTCATCTCAGCACTCGGGAGGCAGAAGCAGGAAGATTGCTGAGTTCCAGGTTTGCCAGGGCTACAAAGTGAGCTCAGGGCCAGCCTGAACTACAAAGTGAGATCCTGTTCTTCCCACCCCAAAAAGTGGATCATTCTGAAGCCCTAGAAGGTCACAGTCCAACAGAACTTTCTGTAATGATAAAAATGTTCTATGTTCCCACAGTTCAATATGGTGGTGATTATCAAAAAAGGTTTAATTTAAAAAATTTTTAAATAACTGAAATTTAAATATGATGTGTGGCCTGTGGCTACAGTATCAGACAGTGCAGCTCTAGAAATAGTTTGCTTGCCAAAGTGAGTACAAGAAATGCTTTTTTCCCCATTATTAACATAAAATTAGAGGAGTATTTCTTAATATTGATTCTTAGTTTATTTGAACAAAAACCTCTTTGATCTCAGATGTGAGGAAATTTTTAAATATTTTGAGTCATTCCTTAGACACAGTTTTTGGAACAATGTTGATATTGTATAAGTCATGGGAACATTTCACAAAATCTGCAAAGTATTCTCATGCATGGCTTCTGTGGAGAAGTCTTGAACAGTAGGTAGCAAAAAAAATTGAGGCAAACAGGAAAGAAAGAGTGAAGGAGAAGATCATCGCTGGTTCCATAGATCTGTCATTGTCTCTTTCCTTCTATGGTAAGCTTTTTTTTTTTTTTTTTTTTTTTTTTTTGAGACAGTCTTGTTCTGTAATTCAGGCTGGCCGTGACCTCACTATGTAGACCAGGCAAGCCTCGAACTCAGCAATCCTCCTGCCTCTGCCCCTGAGTGCTGGGATTACAGGCGTGAGCCACCACGCCCAGCATTGTTGTATGTGGTCACTGGGATAGAACTCAGGACCTTGCGCTTGCAAGGCAGGCGCCGGAACCACTGAGCTAACTCTCCAGCCCGGTAATCTGTTTTTTTATATAATGACTTGATTTAGGTTTTTCATTTATTTTGAGCTAAGTAGAAGGATTGTGTTTTACTTACTTCTGATTAAACATGAGATAAGACTAAATAAAGAGAAATTTAAATTAAAAAGTTTTAGATGTACACACCATCTACCTGCTACCACACCGTGGGCTAAGCCTTTGGTTAATGAGCTCTCTGTTCCTGCTGCCTCCAAAGAAGGCCATCAAACTCTTTCCTTATTTTATTTTGCTACTGGGAATCAGACTTGGGACCATGCAGACTTTGTGTGAGGCAGGCACCAGAACCACTGAGCTAAATCCCCAGCCCGCTTTCCTTATTTTAAATGTGATTCTAGTGATGTTTCTTAAAGCATAATCTGTTTTGTTCACATAACATTTTTTTTTTTTGAGACAGGGTCTCGCTTTGTAGTTCAGGCTGGCCCTCAGCTCACTATGTAGTCCAGGCAAGCCTGGAACTCAGCAATCCTCCTGTCTCTGCCTCCCGAGTGCTGGGATTACAGGCGTGAGCCACCACCCCTGGCACTGTGGTATGTGGGTGGTATTGATTGCTGGTTGGTGTGACTCTCCACGTCCAGCATTGTATGTGGTTACCGGGGATTGAACTCAGGACCTTGTGCTTGTGAGGCAGGTGCCAGAACCACTGAGCTAACCCTCCGGCCCCTGGCCAGTATTCTTTTTTTTTTGAGACAGGGTCTCGCTTTGTAGTTCAGGCTGGCCCTCAGCTCACTATGTAGCCCAGGCAAGCCTCAAACTCAGCAATCCTCCTGTCTCTGCCTCCCGAGTGCTGGGATGACAGGCGTGAGCCACCACGCCTGGCAAAAACTCTATACTTTTCAATATATACTGCAGATGAGCGAGCCAGAATTTAGCATACAGACCTCTGGGGACATTTAAGTTCTAAACCAGAACACGGGTCAAGCTCCAAGGAATACCAAACTGCCAACAGTCCATCTACGTTAAACCTACACCCGTCTTCCAAGGCTCAGCTCTGTCAAGCATGGCAGCCACAGAGGGGAAGAGGGGTCCAGAGTCAGCTTCTTGGCTCTTCTCCCCGCCTTCTCTTTCTCATGCCTTCGGGGTAGGATGCAGGAGGACCGGGAGGATCCGAGGAGCAGTAAAACCGTAGCTGATTGGCACCTGTTGCAATTCGACTTGGCCAGACTTGCAGGAGACAGATACCAAATGCACAGTCAGTGCTTCCTCTCGGTGGAGTTGTTTGTGAGAACGCGCAAAGGGCCCTCACCCTGACTCACCCTCTGGCTTTGAGGATGAACAGTCTTCTGGTTGTAAAGTAAGCTGTTTGCCCCAGATGACTGTTTATGACCTCTGTTTAGCAACCTCGTGTACTAAAGCCCTGCTAGCAGCCTCTTGTGGGAGGCGAACTGCAAGTGTGAACCCAGCCTGGACAACCTAGTGAGACGCTATCGAAAAGCGAAGGAAAAAGTATTAAAAAAGAAGACTACTTCCCATATTGTTCATTTCCTGTGAGCACATTCGGAAGCTGGCTTCAGGCAGTGTGAAACCGAGGTCCTGTCTCTAATCTCTGCTTGCAAAGGAACTCTAGGCAGCGTCACGATAGGCTTTGCCCAGTGAGAGCCAGGCACCTCTTCTCCGTTCGCACGAGCTAAGGAAAGCGTAGGCCAGTTTTTACAAGAACCTCTGTTCGGGATCCACAAGGCCCAGAAGTTGTTCCACGTCAGTCGGAATCCAACCAGTTGAGGGTGGGGCGTTGCAGTGGCGGGACTGCCCTCTAGGTGGAGCCTGCAGTCTCTCCAGGCGGGTCCCTGGAAGAACCTCACTCAGCAGGTGGTATAGACGGAACGTTCACGTTTCTCCCCAACTCATGCAATGAAACTCTAATCCCCATGTGGAGGTAGAAGAGGATCACGAAGGGGGATCCTTCCTGGTGGGATTAGAGAGACTTACTTGAGACACACTGGAAAATTTCTTCCCCTTTCTGTGCCACATGAGCACATGTGAGGAAGAGGCCCTCACCGAGAAACGATGCGGCTGACACCTTGGTCTTGGGTCTCCCAGCCCTCAGAACTATGAGAAATAAATTTCTGTTGTTTAAGCTGTTCAGACTATAGTATTTTTGTTACAGCAGCTCCAAACTGCCTATGAAAACATGAGGATGGGAGAGAAATACCCCTCTGACTCTCACAGAGGGAAGTAGCCCAAGTGTACAAAGAAACCCCTACTTATCTCACTTCTCATCTTAGGCAGAAGAAGGTGCAGGTGATGAGTTTAAGTCACTTTTTAACAAACTCCGTACAGAGTCCTAACGCTTCTCTACAGAATTTGAAACACAGTGACCTATCATAATGTCCATAGAACTAAGAAGTTGAATTGGCATTTGGCTGAAACAATCTCAAAATTAAAAGATACAAAATTTATAAAGAGAAAAATGAATACATACAAAGCTTAAAATACTTTTTATAGTGTTCAAGGGATGATGCTAAAATGAATACATACCTATATGTTTTCCTGTTAGCCTCATTAGGTAGTCCACATTGTATTCTTTTTTTTTTTTTTTTTTTTTGAGACAGGGTCTCTCTTTGTAGTTCAGGCTGGCCCTGAGCTCACTATGGAGCCCAGGAAAGCTGCTGCGAACTGAGCAATCCTCCTGTCTCTGCCTCCTGAGTGCTGGGATTATAGGTGTGAGCCACCACATCCGGCATTGTGGTATGCGGTGTTGATTGTTGGTGGGCGTGAATCTCCACGCCCAACATTGTTATGTGGTTACTGGGGATCGAACTCAAGACCTTGTGCTTGCGAGGCCAGGCCGGGGCCGGAACCACTGAGCTAACCCTCTGGCCCTCCACATTGTATTCTAATACACAGTATGATCAAAAACACAGTGAAGGTTTAAATTAAAAATTATTATAGTCAAGGACATATTGCCAGTGAGTTCCCTCAGAATATTTTCCTTTGCTTCAAAAACACTATTCTTGCCACTTTCTGAGGCAGTTCTGAAAGCCCATTTTCTAGAGTGTTTTGAGTTGTGCCATCATGACTATTTCAATATTTCAAATCAACTAAAAATACTTACTTTTCATAGTCATTTTGCTTTGGTGAAGAGCTAGACACTGGACAGTGCCAGGTCAGGTAAATATGGGGTTAAAATTTGTACTTGGCAGAAATTGCCATAAACATTTGAACAGTGTGTGTGGGGGGGTAAAATAGGTTAAGTAAATTTAAAAGCTGCATTACAGTAAAAGACATATTCCCGCTAATTCCCTCAAAATACTCCCCTTCATTTCATATACCTTCCCTCATTCTTCTCGGCAATGTGTGTTTTACTGTAATACATTTTAAAAATACGTCTAAACATTCACCATATATGTTGCTCACACCTTGTATTTTCACAAGGATACGGATATATTTATAAAGGTCAGGCTAATTTAAAACATGAATAAGTAGACATTAGAATGGAGGGACTTGGTCTTTTTTTTTGCTTTTTGAGACAGGGTCTCGCTTTGTAGTTCAGGCTGGCCCTGAGCTCACTATGGTGCCCAGGCAAGCCACTGCGAACTCAGCAATCCTCCTGTCTCTGCCTCCCGAGTGCTGGGATGACAGGGGTGAGCCACCACGTCCGGCATTGTGGTATGCGGTGTTGATTGTTGGTGGGAGACGTGGTTACCTACCGGGGATCGAACTGAGGACCTTGCGCTTGCGAGGCAGGCGCCGGAACCACTGAGCTAACCCTCCGGCCCTGGAGAGACTTGGTCTTTGATACACTTTGTCCACTCAAGCTTCCTCTGCACCCTTTGCGCCTCCCGTAAAGACACACAGACACACACACACACACACACACACACATTTACAGACACCTAAACGGAGGAAAACAATCCCTTGTTCTTTATGCTTCCTAGATGTTCCCGGGCAGTCTTTCCACAGCACGTGCTCCATTCAAGTTTTCCAACGCAATGTCTCACACTTCAGATCTTTGGTGCTTTTCTAAATAGAATTCGTGTGTTCTTCCTAGTTCAGTCCCGGGACTCTGGAGTTTACTTTCCACTCAATACTCAGATACAATAATTCTCACTAATTGTCCTCATGAAAGGAAAGAGGTTCACATGTGGTAGCGCCTAAGTACCAAATGCACACACCGGGCAGGTATATGGCTTTGGAAAGTTACTAACTTGGTCCCCAGGAATCCCGCTAGACCCCGCAGCATGGAGCCCTCTCCAGCTTACCTCAGAAGTTTAGGACTTAGTTCTCTTCATTCACACCATGCAGACAAGTTTATATCGAATTCCTTTTAAGGCCGTGATGCCTATATAATTAACTGGGGAGGCGCAGCCAAAAATGAGGAAATAGAAAAAGTTTTATTTCGTACTCCATTGCATAGTTGTTATCACCCAAATTTATAGACATTAATAAAAAAATAATGTTTCTATTCTTGGCAAGTAGAAATGTATGCCAGAAAGTTCTCAGTGGCTCTTTGAAATGGCTGGAGTTTTATGGAGACTATGGTTTAAGCTTTTCCTTCTTTTTCTCTGCATCGCCCTCTAAGAATCAAGTTCTCCTTATGAAGGAAACAACGCAAACCATCTAAGGTAAAGGCGCTGCTCCCAGCTCCCCGCCTGAGGCCTCCATAATCTCAATCAAAAATGTTACATCAGAAATGCAGCCGGGAGCCATGTTTTGGCTGTTGGCTGCCAAAGTAAGTTCTTAATCCTTCCGGTCTCTTTTTGGCACCTTTATTGGCTCAGTCCTACTTATTTTAAAGTACTTTATTGAGATTTGACCAACACACAAAAGCTTGTGCATAGTTAGTGCATATAACTTGAGTTTGGAGATAAAGATATGCTCATGAGTCATGCATGCTATCAACTCCAAAATTTCCTCTCCTCTCTTTCCCTTCTTCCTTCCTTTCTTTTCTGTGCTTTCTTTATTATTATGTTTTTTGGTCATAAGAATCAACAGAGCCAGGTGCAGGGCCCCAGGCCCATAATCCCAGCTATCTATGAGAGGCCGATGTTGGAAGGTCACAGTCTTAAAGCCAGTCTGGGCTACATGGTGCAAACCTGTCCAAAAAAAAAAAAAAATCCTTTACATAAAATTTACCCTCTGAGCAAAAGTTTAAGTATACAATATGGTTGGATTATACAAAATGGAAAATATTAATTATCTTTTATCACTTGGCTTTCATCTTTTTCCAGGTTCTGTGATGTTCTTCAGTTTGCCTGCATGGTATCAATTTACCCCCTCCCTCAGCCTTACCATACCCCCTGAAATTACCAGTTCTTTTTCTCAGCCCTTATTATATTCTAGCAGGAGTCGTATTCGATTCATCTTTGTGATGCTCCCTGAAGTACCTGCCTTAGTGCCCACAACGTGGTAGATGCTCAATAAATGCTTCCTGAAAGTGGAAAATTGGTAAGACTGAGGTGTAGTCCTGAATCACACTTCTCAAATAAGGGAACTGAGGTTAATCAGGAATGTGCAAACTATTTTAGCAAAGGGTCAGAGAGTCAATACTTATGCTTTGTTGAGCACGTGGTCTCTTTAGCAACTACCCAACTCTGCTGGTGTAGCAGGACAGCAGACAATATATGCAACTTTATACAATTTTATTCACAATAAGATAGATATTAATCTGACTTCTAGGACTTTATTTGTCCTTCTGTGTCTTCCCTTCACTTGAACACAGAGACACCCCCAGATTTTGATGGGCACTGACCTGTGTGTATTCAGATGTTTGCTGGTGAGGGGACAGAAGTCTAGGGCCGTGAGCAGGAGGAGGTGAGGCTGGTGGACGGGTGACTGGGACATGACAGGAAGCCACAGGGGAATAGAATTTTCAGAGTTTAGCCAGGAACAACTTTCTTCAATCTCTCACTGCCTATGGACAACTTACCATCCTAAGGTGCTGGCTTCTTATTTGTCCCCTGAACAGAAACGGAGTTTTGGTTACTTTGTCAGGGGAGCAAGCAGGAAGGAAAAACATGACCTCACGGTGCAAGTGGGACAGATCACAGCATTTGGACATTTCCCTGTGCGATGAACCCACTGTGGACCCACCACCATTGTACACACTGTTTGGCCACTAATGTTTGGTGTCCTTCATGAGTCGTTCTTGGTTTCAGTTATTGTTCTGCTACTAAAGTTTGTCATCGCTCAACAGGTGGAGCAAGACAAGCCATGTAAAGTCGTTGTTTGGGTAAAAGAAGCGAATGCGCACAACGCCTATAAAATTAGTATGGTATACTGCACCATCAAAAGAAACAATGATTTTTTTATTGCATTCTTTATTGGTACAATTTGCATACATCTCACAATCACACATAACACTGGGGAATTTGTACCGATATATGACACAGTCAATTCTCATTTTTACCCATATCCCCACCCACACCTCCCCACTCCCTATATACATGTTCTTTTATTTTCTCTCAGAATCATATTTATTCCTTCCCCTCCTTACATCCCCACACCAAATTTCCTTTGGAAACTTCCCATTCTAAAAAGATTGTCATACTACTAGAGCTCATTTGCATCTACCGGTGCTCTTATCAACGAGAAGATCCGGTATTTGCCTATCTATGCTCTATTGATTTCACGCCTTAGCATGTCCTCCAGGTGCATTCATTTGCACATAAATGAATCAATCTGTTTTGTTTTGTTTTTAAGACAGTGTCTCGCTTTGTAGTTCAGGCTGGCCCTGGGCTCACTATGTAGCCCAGCCTCATATTCAGCAATACTCCTGTCTCTGCCTCCGAGTGCTGGGATTACAGGCGTGAGCCACCACACCTGGCACTGTGGTATGTGGTATTGATGGCTGTTGGGCGTGAGTCACTACGCCCAGCATTGTTACATGTGGTTACCAGGATCGAACTCAGGACCTTGCGCTTGGGAGGTAGGCACCAGAACCACTGAGCTAAATCTCCGGCCTCAGAAATAATGACTATTAAAGGAAGGGTTCTCTGAGGATCAAGTGTTATGCTTGCCTTATATCACATGATGATCTACACAATGACTGCCCCCATCAGGATATGAAGCTTATGGGAAGATTTCTCAGAGATTACGTTGCATAGATAGCATGTCTCTAAGTCTTTGCATTTACAAATTTTCTCCCACCTTGAATATTGTTACTTTTCCTTCCAGATTCAGTTCAAATATCCTCTTCTCAGTAGTGGTGGTACAATTCTGTGTTCCTAGACTCATCTCTGTTCTGTTCTTACACTCTCTTGTACACATAGTATTGTATAATGATTATTTATATGTGTGATTCTCCTGCCAATTTGTAAACACTTGGAAGAGAGAAAACAGCACACATGTTGACTTGTGCCTGTATGCCCTATACCTGCTCTAACAGCATAATACTCCATGCTTATGTGGTTGGTAAGGTGCTGGAAATTATTGCAGTTTTATTGCTGTTCATAGGGAAATAAAATTCTGGCATTCTGCTGAGTGTATTTGAATGATTCTCGGGCCTGTAAAGCAACTTGGAACTAAAGACATGCAGTGTGTTATAAAAATGTTCTAAATGGAGCCGGGCGTGGTGGCTCACGCCTGTAATCCCAGCACTCGGGAGGCAGAGACAGGAGGATTGCTGAGTTCGAGGCTTGCCTGGACTACATAGTGAGCTCAGAGTCAGCCTGAACTACAAAGCGAGACCCTGCCTCAAAAAAAAAAAAAAATGTTCTAAATGGTCACCATTCTTCTATTCTTGTTTCCTTTCCCTTGTTGTTGAGTTCCTTCCAAAGAGATCGTTCTAAAAGAAATGTTTGCTACTGTTTAAGGCAAAACTCCTTGAGAGCTTCCCCTGCGAGGGAACGACGCTGAGCTTTTAGGGTGACATCCTAGGCCTTACATAATCCAACACAGCTGATCCTTCACAGTTTAGCTCTTGCTGCGTCTTATCAATGTGTCTCTTGGGTCCCTGCTCAATACACACAACCAAGACCTCTGCACTTCCCACCCCACCTACCGGCTTCGGAGATGGTAAGTCATTATGGAAAGGGACCACACTGCTTTCACTTGTGTATCTGTCTCATCACTATTTTGTCCTTTTTCAACATTGTGTCTTCTCCTTCTTTTATCTCCTTGTGTATTTAAACCGTACTTATTTTATGCTGCTGCCGATATCTGTTATGTTTAGTTTTTGTGATACCAATTTTCGATATGTTCCCTTCACTGACTCCTTTTCATGGCGGCGAATTATTTGCTAGCGCGTCTGTATGCCTGTGCTTTATTTTTGTCTCCTTATTTCTGTTGTGAGTGTACCATTGGCTTCTTTCTACGGGAGAAGCACCAGGCAGGGGAAGTACCAGTTTTGCCAGGTTTCCAGCATCTTCATGGGTCCTAGACAAGTTTTATTTTTTGTTCTAGCTTGGGATTTGGATACCGTGGCCATAAGGAAGATGAACCAGGTTTTCAAACACACACATGGGCCTTGAATTTGTGGTTTTCACTTTTCTCCTCTCCTGGTGGTAGGCATGTGGTGAGCGTCCTCGGTATTTCTCTAGGTAGGTAGGCGGGGGATTTTGAGTTCCTATTTCACAGATGGCTAAGTGCAGTGTAAGAGCTGGCTTATGAGTTGAGCTGAAACCCGAACAAGGGGTGACAAAGAGGAAAAATAGAGAGACATAGAAACAAGCTAAAATCTGGGGGATCAGGGGGCTTGTGTCTTCCTTCAGCATAGAGCCCCAGTGACTGGTTCACCTTGGCATTAGACACTCAGCCACGGGCACGAGCAATTAGAGTTCCATAGGAATCACCTGTCTCCCACCCTCCACGGGCCTTCTCCGAGGAAACAACTGAGCCTCAGGTGTTCTTACTTTTCCCTGCAGCCTTGTAACAGGCTCACGCGCCCTCTTTCTGGTCCGGCTCATTGAGGATGATTAGGCCTCATTCTTCCCATCTGATCCCGACAGCAGAGGTCTGTTTCTGCTCTGCCTCCCACAGGAGTGTGACCTTGTCCTTTTCCTGGCTGTATATTAAAACCCAGTCCTGTTGGTAAGGAGAGTTGACTACCTCTTGGGAGCTTCTTCTACTAAATGCAAATACTATCTGTATTTAATTTCTCTCTCTGTATCTCTCTCTCTTTCCCTCTTTCTTGAGACAAGGTAGTTCAGGTTGGCCCTGAGCTCACTATGTAGCTCAGGCAAGCCTTGAACTCAGCAATCCTCCTGCCTTTTTGCCTCCTGAGTGCTGGGATTACAGGCGTGAGCCACCAGGCCCAGCACTGTGGTATGTGGTATTTATTGCTGGTGGGTGTGAGTCACCACGCCTGTGTTGTTGTGTGTGGTTACTGGGATTGAACTCAGGACCTTGTGCTTGCTAGGCAAGTGCCTGAACCACTGAGCTAAATCTCCAGCCCTCTCTCTCTCCATTTCTTGAATCTCTGGGTTAGTTTCCTTTTACTAATGTTACTTTCTCTCACACGTGGGGAGATCCCCATTAGTTTTGTCCACTAGGTTGCCAGATGCCTCTGTGTGTGCACGCGAGTCCTCTTACATGTGTACGGTGTGACTGAAAAATACGGTGAATGTTTGTATTTAAAATCTTTATTATAGTAAAATTGCCATTATCACCCGTGAAATACTCCCGTCATTTAGAGCATACTCAGGCCTCTGCTCTTGGCACTTTCTGAAGCAGTTCGGGAAACCCTCTCCCGAGGGTCTTTGGTCGTGTTGTTGTCGCTGCTGTCTCATCATCTCAAACTGATTCAAAACGTTCAGCTTTCATGGTCATTCTGATTTTGGGAGAGAGCCAGAAATCACATGGCCGCAGCTCGAGTAAGGCTGGTGGATGAGGAAACCCCATAATGCCTTTCCCAGACTGGTCATCAGCAGCCTTGACTGAACTTTTGATTGCGTCTATAAGAGCACACAGGGAAGAGGCCTCACGGTGCTGCTTCAGAAAGTGCCGCGGACAGTGGGACACACGTTCGCAGTGAGGGGCAGATTTTCATGGGAATGAATGGCCAGGTGTATTTTTTAAGGTGATAAATACTATTAAATTTAAGCACCCACCATCCATTTTAATCATATTTCCTATAATGTTGTGTCTTCAAAACAACCAGACCCTGGAGGAGCTCTGCTTCTTTCTCAGTGCTTAGCTCCAGCGTCTCCTCCTGAATGGAGCGTTTTTTTTTCTTTTTTTTTGAGACAGGGTCTCGCTTAGTAGTTCAGGCTGCCCTGAGCTCACTATGGAGCCCAGGCAAGCCTCGAACTCAGCAATCCTCCTGCCTCAGCCTCCCGAGTGCTGGGATGACAGGCGTGAGCCACCACGCCTGGCATTGTGGTATGTGGTATTGATGGCTGGTGGGTGTGAGTCACCACACCCAGCATTGTATGTGGTTACTGGGGATCGAACTCAGGACCTTGCGCTTGCGAGGCAGGCGCTAGAACCACTGAGCTAAATCTCTGGCCCTGAATATTTCTTTTATAGGTGAGGAAACCAACTCACAGAAATCTGAATAACTTAATGAGTTCTTAGATTATTGGGTTTAGATTTGACTCAGGTTATCTGGCTGTAGCCTGTGCTTGTACCTATAATATTAGACAGCTCTTAATACTATTGAGACAGAATTAGCAAGTAATTACAAATCAGAAGTAAACAGTTTTCTAATGACTTACATAGGCTCTTCTTAAAACACTTCCATGTGAGAAGATACGAATTCCAACTTCACTCAGTAAAATCTCAGTATTTACCTGATACAGCCTCAAAATCCTTTCAGAATTGACCTCAGATGTTGCTGTTCAAATACCTGCCTCCTTTTTTGTTTTCCTTATTTCCTTATTCCTTCTTGCTCTAGAAAGGTAAATTGAGGCTTTGTTAGGCATTTTAGTTATGCACCTTTTTTCTTTGGAATCTGGAAATCAATATTTTGGATATCCTGATACCTTATCTCTCTGGACCTCACTCATTCCCCTCACTACAGACAAAGAAGTGAAAACAAAGACAAGCTGGAGTGAGGCACGGGCAGAGGACGCCCAGCCCAATGACTCTCATGTTGCTTTTAGGCGGTTTCCGCAGGGCTAGTCCTGCATAAGGCACAGGTGCCCTGTCCTTTGCCCTTCGTTGCTGGTATGCTCTCACCTCTTATCTAAAGGCCTTTAGTGGAAATTTGCGGAGAAGTGATAACCTCCTCCGAGTCCAACAGTGGGCAAAACTTTTCAGGCAGGATTCATGAGCTCTAAGCAAAAGAGGTGTAAAATTATTGAGCAGCAGAAGTTCCTGACTTAGAATTATTTTAAAAATATGCTAAAGAAAGATAAGCAACTTGAGCAGCTACTAAATATACCGAGCAAGCAGGAGCCTGAGATATGTGGGGTTATGTGCAGCTGAACAAACAAAATGACTATTTCTGTAGGGACCCTGAGTGCATGCACTTTGGGCCTGATGATGCACCTTGCTATTTAAGGAAGTCAGACCGATCTTTCTCCTCAAGAGAAAATTATTTTTAAATGTTTAAATGGATTTTTGTGGAACATGTAGATACAGCAAATTTCAATTATAGCAAATTTCAGATAATCATTAAAATGAGATCAATTTTGAAGTGTAATGTGGATTGTGTGAGTGGGAAAATATATATCATATTCAAATACATGGTAGAAATAATTACAAGCATTAAAATGTAAATGGCTGGCATTTAATCAGTGTTTGACAACCTTACTTAAAGCATTCTACCATGCTACAATTGTAGAGTTGTAGTAAAATTGTTTAAAATAATGAAAAAAAAGTTATACTGAAAGACAGTACCTAATAAATGCTTCAGATGGTCCAAGTTCATGTTTGACTTAGCATCAGGCAGTAGATTTATTGTTTTAGAAGTTAATCTCCCTTGTAAAAGATATCTGAGTTGTTTATGAGTTGCTGGGACTTTCTTTTACAGCTCCAGTTGTTACTTTTCTTAGAACACTGGGAAGTCCCTTTTGATTTTAGTTATGTTCCGTGGACAGGACTTGACTCCCAAAGGCCAGATAGATAATTCTTTTCTAACTATAGAAGAAAAGTTGGAGCAAAAATGGCAATGAACACAGGGACTTGACAAAATGATTTTCTCACCCTTGTGCTTTCTATGGATGAAACTGCAGTATTTGTAAGAGTTTAAACGTTGGGTACCTGTCAATGACTTGGAGAGAAAAACATGTCCTTTAACTTTGAGACGAATATATTTTTAGGACCAGATGATATGAGAAGGAACCACATAGGATCAGGATGGTTGACCTGAGTTCACCAAAGCACCTATGCTGCAAACACGAAAGCAGCAGCTTATTTTTTAAATGGCTAATTTGATAGAAACAAAACAAACCACAGTGAGTAACTCAAATGACAGTAGAGGCACTGATTGGCTCAAACTTGGAGAGGACTAAAGCTATGTGGTGGATAATAATTGCAACACAGTTATTTATTCTATACCCATATTTCCTTTCTGAATGAAATCTCAGTGGGTTATTCTTTAATTATCATTTAAAAGAGTACACTTGGAGCCATTTTTTGTTACGTGAACATAAAAAAGATAAAAATCAGCAGTGACGGAATACTTTGAGTAACAGTGGAAAGAAAAGCAATCTATTCGCAAATTTTTTAAAACATAAAAGTGGTTTTCAATGTTATTTGAGTTTATCTAATAGAGAAAATGATTCTATGGGCAACTATAGAAATGACAATGTCACCCTAAACATTCTTAGCTTCCAAAGGTATTAAGTTTTTTGGAAAATGTCCCTTTTACAGGAAAAATATATAAAACAAAAAATTTGAAGTGCATTTTATATGCTTAAAATAGTATATTTCAATTTTGGATAGTACATTTTGAATAAACTTTAGGAAGTGGGGATTTTGTCTTATCATGTTTTATCCATTTCCTTCTATTATAAGAATACGAAACTACAGCCTACTAGCTAAGCATGGCTTGCTGGCTATTTTGGTAAATAAAATAAAGTTGTACTGGCGTGCTCTCATGTCTGTTCATTTATGTGCTCTCTATTCTTGCCTTTTAGCCATAGTGGTGAAAACAAGGAGTCTTATAGGAAGTAATGTCTCTGGTTTTCTAAATAATTTACCCTTTAGTTTATGTGTGGTCTGTTCTTGCTTTTGAGTTGTAGCTGTGAAATCAGGTAACCTCAGCCTAGGCAGTATTACTTGTGGGCTTAAACTATTTATTATCTGGCTCTTTGCAGAAAAACTTTGTTGAATTCCATGTAGAATTATTACAGTTTGTATACTGTAAGATTTATCATATTCTTGTGCTATATTCGAAACTCCCACATTTTTTTTTTTTTTTGAGACAGGGTCTCGCTTTGTAGTTCAGGCTGGCCCTGAGCTCACTATGTAGCGCAGGCAAGCCTGGAACTCAGCAATCCTCCTGTCTCTGCCTCCCGAGTGCTGGGATGACAGGCGTGAGCCACCACGCCTGGCACTGTGGTATGTGGTATTGATTGCTGGTGGGCGTGAGTCACCACGCCCAGCATCATATGTGGTCACTGGGATCGAACTCAGGACCTTGGGCTTGTGAGGCAGGCGCCGGAACCACTGAGCTAAATCTCCGGCCCCTCCCACATTTTTGAATCTTTATATTTAAATGATGACCGCTAGCTCTCTTTATAACTCCTCTCATCATGAGGTTTTTGTTTTTATTCTATTCCAGATTTCATCAAGCAGTTTGTGAGGCTGAATTTCCTTTATTTTCTTAGTTATACCTTGGACAGCTACTGTGGCCTCCCTTAAGAATTAAGTAGACTGGAGGATATACTAATAAGTGAAATCAATAGATCACAGATAGACAATTTCCGGATCTTCTCTCTGGCATGAACACCTGTAGATGCAAATGAGTTCTAGAAAGTAGGACAGCTTTTATAG
>PVIC010042827.1:0-15658 GCA_004025085.1 Thryonomys swinderianus
GTTAGAGCCCCATCGTGTTTCCTCTGCATCACTGATTCTCCTTCATTTCTGAGAGTTTGGCAGATACGGTATCCTTGCGCGGTGGGTTTCTTTCTTGCAGGACTTGGAACGTCCCAAACTCTGTTTCTGAATGGGCCGTAGGTTAGGTCTGTCCAGTGCTACTGCCTCTGGATCTGACTGTGGACCCACTGCGCCGCCCACCATACCCCAGCCACGCGAGTGAGCTCCGTGGCATTCGGAGTCCTTGGACTGTGCAGAGCATGCGTGACGTAAGGCTTGGAAATCTGCCCTCCACGCTGTTGCCACCTTCCCGGTGGAACTGTCAGCATCCCCCAAGGAAGGCACGTCCCCGAAACAGCAGGCCTCAGACTCACGGTGTAGGAGGTCAGCACGCAGGCCCGAGCCCTTCGCGGGCCCTGGGGAGCTTTCGGGGCTCTTCACAGCTGTGGCCTCGCTTCCCCTTTCGACAGCAACCACAACAGCAAAGCATTTTACCACATCTCCAGCTCGTATTGGAGCTCAGATTTGTTGAAAGATTAACCCGAAGTGACTAACCCATGGGCTTAGAGGTGGAACATTGGATTCAAGAATGCAGCCCTATGGCACTAAGACGAGAACTTCCACTGTGGCACCGCCAGGAAGCTTGTGTCTGGGAAGAGTGCACTCAGCTGAAAATCAGTGTGGTGGCCGTGCCTCTTGGTGCTGTTTAAGTCCGAGGGCCGTACGGGGCTGGGGGAGCTCGGAATACTTGAGGAAGTGGGTGTCATGCGTGCAGAGAGGGAGGATAAAAGCATTCAAGGCAGGGGACACGGAGCAAAGGCAGGAATGAGCAGAATGTGTTGTGGGGACAGGAGGGAGATGCGTCTGTGTTAATGAGCGCAGACGGCTGTGTCAGGGAGCTGGCTGAGCCCCTGGAAGCCCTGGGAGAGAAACCCAGGAATTCACTGCGGGGTGCTATGCCTTAGAGACCTGTTGGTTTGTTTGGTGTGGGGTTTTGGCTTGCTTTTCAGCTGGAAAACGATTTAAAATAGTGTTGTAATGGAGAGTCAGGAGTTCACATAGCCATCTCTTCCACGTCTTGGTATATACTTTAGGCCTATGACTGGTTTATGAAGTTAGGTTAGTGGGTTTGATCAGTAAATATAAACTAAAATGGAATCAACCCTCATAAAGGACAGAGGATGCAATAAGAGTAATAAGTCTTCTTGCTAAAACGGTTCCAACCTACATGTATGTACATGCATATTTTGTGTAGTGTGGTATAAAACGTATTTCTTACTATGATTTTCAGTCAGATAGCCCAGATGGTACTGGCAGGAGAACTCATGCACATGTTTCCACAGAGATGAGTACAGTAATGTTGCTAACAGCACTGTTTATAATCGCCAATAATTGGAAACACTCTGGAAGTCCATCCTCAGGAGAACAGATAAATAAGTTGTGGGCTTATTGTAATGAAGTACAGAGTAACACTTAAAAAAATAAACAAAACTGGAGCCACATGTGTCATCATGGACGCAAACCCAAAGATGTAAGAAAAAAGATGGTCTCTGAATTATAAGTGTATTCTTTATATATACTTTAAAACATGCAAAACAATACTATAAATTATTTATAGACCTGTACATGTTAGTAAAAGGATAAATATGCATGAGAATGATAAATGTCAGGTTGTGGATAGTGAAAGAGAGGGATGGGGTCAGGAAGGACTTCTAGCCACATCTGTTGGATTAAAACAAGCCCGGGTGATGAGAACCCAAATATCTGTGGTATCATTCTATATCTTTACAGAATTAAAATATTCCACAATGTTCAGGGCAGTCTCCTAGGGTTATTGATGAGCCATAGCTTGGAGGCCATGAGGCCCTGGCCTGGGGAAGGCTAAGAGGCCTTTCCTGTACAGCATAATAGAACCTGTGAGCACAGTAATACAATACATTTGGGGGATGACGAGGGGGCGGCGGTGCAGGGGGGAGAGTGGGAAGACCAGCGAAAACAAAGGTGGCGGCCGCGCCTGGGTTGGTGGCCGTGGCGGCTGCGGGGCTACACGCAGGCCAGGTCCACTGAGGCAGCTGTGCGGCAAGCGGGCTGCGGGGTCGTGGCAGCTGCAGGAGATCGATCGGCGGGAGCGCGCGGTGTCCCTAACTTCCAACCAGCGAGCGCACCGGCATCCGACCGCCGGGCCAGCCGCCCGTGATGTCCTGCGCTGAGGAGGCCGGCGGGGGTGGGGGGCCCAGCCGCAGGACCCACGGGCGCCGTGCAGGTCGGGGTTGGGGTCGGGACCAGGGTCGGGGCAGCTGCAGGGCCGGCGGCGGCGCTGGCGCTGGCGAGGCAGCGGGGCCCGGGCTCCCGGATGAGGCGGGCCTGGCAGGTGCCCGGCAGCTGCAAGACGCAGCTGGCGACCCCGACGCGCTGCCCAAGAAGCGGCTGCAGGCTGCCGAGGCGGCGGCGGCAGTGGTGGCAGCGGGCAGTGGGAATCTGGAGCAGCGGCTGTATTCGGTGCTGTGCTGCACCGTGTGCCTGGACCTGCCCAAGGCCTCCATGTACCAGTGAACTAATGGTCACTTGATGCGCGCTGGCTGTTTTATCCACCTACCAGCAGATGCCCGGCTGAAGGAGGAGCAGGCCACGTGCCCCAGCTGTCCTTGTGAGATCAGTAAGAGCCTCTGCTGCCGGAACCTGGCCGTGGAGAAAGCCGTGAGCGAGCTGCCCTCAGAGTGTGGCTTTTGCCTACGCCAGTTTCCCCGCTCCCTACTGGAGAGGCACCAGAAGGAGGAATGCCAGGACAGGGTAACTCAGTGCAAGTACAAACACATCGGCTGTCCGTGGCATGGCCCCTTCCATGAGCTGACGGTGCATGAGGCTGCATGTGCCCATCCAACCAAGACAGGCAACGAGCTGATGGAAATAATAGATGAGATGGACCAGAGCCACCACAAGGAAATGCAGCTCGACAACAGTATCTTTAGTCTGCTCAGCTTTGAGAAAATCGGCTACACAGAAGTCCAGTTCCGGCCATATCGCACAGATGACTTCATCACACACCTGTACTATGAAACACCGCGGTTCACAGTGCTGAACCAGACATGGGTCCTGAAGGCTCGTGTGACTGACTCAGAGCGCAATCCCAACCTGTCTTGCAAGCGCACACTTTCCTTCCAGCTCCTGCTCAAGAGCAAAGTTACAGCACCCCTGGAATGCTTCTTCCTGCTGCTCAAGGGCCCGTATGATGATGTGAGGATCAGTCCCGTTATCTACCACTTTGTCTTCACCAACAAAAGCAATGAGACGGACTGTGTGCCCCTGCCCATCATTGACTCTGTGGCATGCAACAAGCTGCTGGCTGCCAAGAACATCAACCTGCGGCTCTTCCTATTCCAGATACAGAAGTAGAGAGGACCCGAGACTCCTGAGGAGCAGAGGGCTGTGGCCTGGCACTACTCTCCTGTTCACACCTGGCTTGGTAGTGGCTTCACACAAGTATCTGATCATTTTAGCAAAGGAGAAGAACAAGCAAAATCGAACACTGGGAAAGTCTGCATGTGTGTGTGACGCAGTCCCCACCTCCAGCTCCCCCCTTCACCCCCACCACACTGTCCCCAGGGCAGCTGGAGGCTGCGCTGACCTCAGAGGAGACGGTGCCCTGAGCTCCTCAGGATCAGGGCTAGCAGCGAGAGGGTGAGAAGCCTGCAGCCCCTGCCCAGTCCCATCTTCACAGCTTGGTCACACTTCCTGCCCTGGTTCCTGACTGGCCTCAGGGGCCCTCATTGACTTCAGACGGCGTATTTGATTGCAATTAAAGAGGCGGCCTTGTTTCCTACTTGCTGTTTTGTTGGAGGGAAAGGCATGGCTGTGAACGGACGCCGTGGGAGCCTTGGTTTGGCGTGGGAGTCAGAGCCCACCCTGTCTCTGTTGCTGCACCCACGCATGCCCCCCAGGAGAGACTTGGAGACGCTGCCCCCCCCACATCTGTCACAAGGTTCTTAGGACAGGCCTGGGAAGAGAGAGCCAGGAAGGGCTGAGGCTCCCCCAACCACCCAACTGCTCCCAGAGAGGGAGGACGCTGCCACCAGAGCTCAGAAAATGTTTTCGGAATGCAGGGTGAAATTCTGCCTCTTCCCAGGAAAAAAATCAAACTCTTTACAGGCCCTTCTTTAAGTGATGCAGTTTTAATGAGAGAATCTACTCATTCTACTCATCCTGGAGGGCACAGTATCCTGAGGATGTAAAGGCGCAGGCACAGGCTAGGCCAGCTTGGTAAGGCAAGGCATGCTGTGTGGTTTCCTGACAGAAGTGGGCTCACCCCAGCCTTGACTCAAAGTCTTCTGATGTTCTGAGGGGTGGCTCTGAGCAGAGCCAGTATTTGGGACTCAGAGGGTGGGAAGCAGCCCTGTATGGAGAAGCTGAGTTCTGGTCTGTTCTTCCTTGGGACCCTTAGAGGAAGTATAGAACTTGATTAGGAGATGGGGCTCATCTGATAGTTTTTTGTTGCTTTAATGCCAAAGAGCTAGTTTCCTCTGCCCTGGCAAAGCCTACCACATGCCTCAGAGCAGCCACCTGACCCTTGCAGGCTCCCTTGGCCCTAGCTACTCTGTGCCCTGAGAGCCTGAGGGGCAGGGAGTCCTGGCTGGGTACAGAACGTAGGCCATTGACCTCCCCAGGGCTCCTCCCACCTTGACCTTTAGTCAGGGGGCTGAGAAATATCTAAAGGATTATAGGATAGAATGCAAGCTCCAGGCATATACCTGACTGTGGCCAATACAGGGGCCAGTGTGTCCCCCTGAATAAGTCTGCCCTCCTTATGGGCAGAAGCCTCTCAGAGCTATTTCTGAGAATCCTGTTTGGGTTCCTCTTCTCAGCTCAGGGCACGGGCCTACTGCAAGTCTCCATTGGGGAGCTTTCTTGTCTGTAAAGCTGATGGGCCAGGGGGTTTGGGAAGGCCTGTGTTTTCCTTCCTGCTATTTGCAAAGAAAGACCTAGGCTAGGCCCCGGCAATCTGTTGGGCCCATGGCCTCTCAAGTTCAGCCAGGTAACAACCCACATCTGCCTGGCAGGCACACAGAGGACCTCAAAGTAGCCAGGCAGAGTCTCTCTGGGAAGTCCATCAACTCCAGGGTGTAGGGTATGGCTGGCTTGGTTTGTCCGCCTATGTTTGGATGTGAATGAGAGACTGACTGAGCAAAGGGCAGCCCTTGAACTCCTAGTACAGGTCAGGGTGAGAGACTTGTTAGGCACAGCTAACCTGGCACAAAGTGAAGAGCAACTGGGTCAGCAAGGGCTGTAGGGACTAAGGCCAGGAGAAGGACAGAGGCCTATCTGGCTGTCCTGTGGCCTCCCCTGTAGTAGCCCAGTGTATTAGGCAGGGGGATAGCAGGAGCCAGCCCAAGGCACTGCTGGAGACAAGGCCTCCCTAGAGGTGTATATCTGAGGGTTGGGTGTCCCAGTGCCACCCCTAGCATGCCCCTGTCCTGTGACTGTCCCAGTAGCTGAGTCTTGGAGCCTAGGGGAACGGGGCAACCAAGGAGACTAGTGTGTTCCTCAGCCATGCTGGCACCACAAACCTTATGGTATTGTCAGTGTGGGCCCTTTATTGCTGGGAGTGCCACATCTACTGGTTTGTCTCCAGAATCCTCTGTCAACTTGCTGTCCTGACCTGGTTCTCTATCTGTTATCTCTGAGCATGGGGCGCCCAGCCTCAGCAGATGTGGGGGAAACCTGGGGGTCATAGGCCAAGCAATGCCTCCCCCTTCTCCCCTACAGGTCTTACCCCCCACTCCCTGTGAGCACCATATCCCTCAGTTTGCCCAAAGTGAGACATTTACAAAAATAAAAATAATTTTTTAAAGACAGAAAAAAAATACATTTGAGAATGGCTTTTCAGAATAGAAGAGCCTTCTTCTCATTTTATTGTCCCAAAAGAGGCAGAGAAGTTGTTTCTTATCTTTAACCTCAGAAAGCTGAAATTTAGAGAAATTCAGGGACTTGCCTACAACGAACAGTTGTGTGTGGTGGAACTTGAGTCGGGTTGCCTGTGGTATCTCCAGTCTTTCAGGACTGCTGTATTGAACCTACCTCCAGCCCAAACCTGAGTGTCATTCTTAAAATGTTTTTCTGTTTTTCATTTATGCTTGCTATAGTCACGTAACCACATCACAAGAGGAGTTTTATTATGCAGACAATTCCAGGTCTCACAAAGCAAGAGAACAGCCATAGTTAACCCTTTGACTCCTCTTCTCCAAGCCGGACGGGTAGGCCATCCCCCGGTTTTCTCCACAAGGCAGAGAGAATGTTCCCTGTGTGACAGATGGCACTGCCAAGGAGACTTGGAGTGCCACCACCTGGTGGGGTCACACTGGCAGAAGTTCTGGGGATGCCCAAGGGCAGCTGTTGAGAGTGTGAGGCCCAGTGAACCTTCTACAAGAATGTAAGCAGGCTCTTGTGACGAAGGATGTCTAGACAGGGGCCAGATGTTTTCCTAGGCCAAAAATGCAACAAACCCAGACATCTTCCACGTATTCCAAACTAACAAACAGAAGCGTGGGTGTGTAACAATCAGGCAGGAAGCGAATGGTACCTTTCAGAAGTGGTTCACTGTGGATACAATGAAGAGAAGACAAAGACAAATGTTTGCAGGCCTCATGGCTAACAAATACCTTGGTATGTGTTTATGACCACTGTATCATGCAGTTTTTCCCCAACAACAAGAAAAGTCAGGTTAATGTCCTTGTTTGAAGATAAGGAAGGAGAAACTTAGGCATTATCTTGTTTGTCCAAGCACCCTGGCTACTACAAAACCGAGCTGGGGTTTGGAATGAGAGTTTTGCTCTGTAGCTCATATGTTTTCTCTGTATCCCTCAGTGATAAAATTATAAAAGTAGAACATGCATTATAAGCAAGTATGCATTTACAGTGGGAAGGTTTTGCAGAGCCTCGAACACTGAAGGGGGAATTTTAATCTTTCAGTGGAAAAAACAATTCAAAGTTCTCTCAGAGACGATCTTTGAGATGAACTCTGTGTTCTTGTCTGGTCTCCCAGCAGCGAGGGCTGTGACGGGCATGGTACTGCAGGACGCGGTGGGGGAGGGAAGGGGCTGCCAGCAGCTCCCAGAGTGCCCCCACCGCAGAACCACCTGGGTACACAGGCTGCCCTGCCAGCCCAGGGGTCAGCAGACACCTCTCTGTGGAGGTGCAGGAAAAGCTGTGCGCCCAACAACACAAGCATGTGTTCCTATGGAAACCGTGTCCTCCTTGGCAGTTGGGCGCTGGCTGCCGCACAATGACAGAATCCGCTGTGGACTGGAGTGGCTTTCGTGGGCAGATCTGGGAACTTGATCACTCTGTGGAAAACTATGTTTGTGGTTCAGCTTTCAAACAGCTCTCTGGAAGCTAGCCTGCCTGACCATCGAGAACAGCCCACACTAGGAGAGCCCTGAACGCTGCCGTGTTGATACTGCGGCGCCAGTGTTCACTGGGAGGCGCTGGGAGGAGCTGGGCTCTCTCGTCCAGTTCCAGCTCGGTTCTGGGAAGTCACAGGGGGCATTTTCGTTAGCGTCCAGAGGAAGCTGAATCTTGCAGAAGTTACTTCGCATGGCAAAGAGACCGAAACGAGGGACAGTCGAGGTTTGAAGCTCAAGTTCTTTCTAGAAAGAGTCAGAGCCAAGTCCGAGTTGAGGGGAGAAGTGAGCACAGGCTGATGTCCTGCCCCAGCCTTGTCCCTCAGCATCACTGTGACAAAAAGAGCCCAGAAGGAAGCCTGGTGGGGGCTTTTCAAAACACACTCATGTGCTGGAGACGGCGTGGCACTCCTGCGGGTGGCCAGTGTCCCTGCACCTGCTTCTGCCATTTCCCTGTCCCACCCACTCACCCACTCTCTGCTGTGACTGGCTAGCAGTTCCTAGCACTTGAATCGGTGTGTTTGAAGTCACCAGGCAAGTAGTGAAGTGGAGCAGGCGGATGGGGGCTCCCAGAATCCAAATACAGGAAAGCATGGAGGCCACCACTCCCTGCCAATTGCCTGGTCTGGCACAGGGACCCATCTATATTGTTACCATGCTCCAGGCTATGCCCAAGCCTGCTGGCTCTCTGGGTTGGAATGCCCCTCCATAAGCCAGGCTCACCCTAGCCCAGGAGAATCCAGCCCAGCCCAGGCATGACTAGGTGACCCCACCTCCCCAAGGCAAAGGGCTCTGCATGCCACCTTAGGTGGCCACCCGGGGCCTCCCTGGACATCCCAGCAGACACATGAAGGATGCACTCCAGAACTGTTGTTCTTATGCCTCCATTTACCCAACCAGCATCACTCAACTCCCTCCAGTATGTCTGGCTACTATGAGGTCTGGAGGGACATCCAGCATAGTGTCCATTTGGAGGAATTCAAAGTTGAGAGAGAGAGAAGTAAACAGCGCATTTCATGCATGGAGGGTGTGCAGAGAGCCTGGGCCCAGGTGTGAAGGAGAAGCCAAGGCTCCCTTGGGAGGGAGGGAACCGAGCGCAGAAGTATTCTTACTAAACTCAGTGTATGGGGTCCCCTCCCCCAAGTCAGGTTGGAATTGGAAAGACCCAGGGGTCAGACTGTGACTCCAAAGGACCTGCTTACCAAGCAGTGTATTTAGAGTGCTGGAAACGCCTCAGGCCTAAAATCACATGAATGTGTGTGCGAGTCCAAAGGAAGCAGACACACCCTTTCCTACTTATTGCATTTGCAAAGACTCTACCCTTCAGCAGAGGACATTCTTCCTCAGTTATTGGAATGAGCCATCTTCCCAAGATGTGCTCAGTTAGCACCTTCCAGTTAGAGATGGTATGATCATACCCAGTCTGTAGATGGGAAAAACAAGACCCAGAGAAGCTGAGATACTCACCCAGGTCTTCATAAGTGATGGAGAGATTGTGAGGGTCTTCACGAGGGAGCATTTCCACATCTCCTAACCCTAAAAGTCAGCTCATGAACACTCTGTCCAACCTTGTCACTGCCTTTGCTTTCCCAGGAAAGGGTCTGTTTGGCTTATTTAGAGCTTTTAGCTCATAACCAGAGTGGTGTGAGGTACTCCTTCTTGTGTTCTTGTTTCTTATGAGTGCACATTCCCATTTGATGAAAAACATGTCTTTGGAGACATCACTGTGTCTGTGGCCACAAGTGAAACCTTGAAGCTCCTTCTTTTGTGCTGACTGGCCTTCCCCAGATGGCACCAGCCATCCTGCTGTGGCGCCCGTGTGTGGTCACACACATGACATCACTGTGGGTTTTGCTCTTGGTCTCTCTTTTCTCCAAGGACAAACACGTGACAATGACCCCAAATCTTTCCTCACATTCTGGAAGTGGCCATCTGTTTGCCCTAATCCAGTAAACCTATTTTGTCCCTATCTTGCAGAAGGAGCTGCAGAAGCTTATTGCTAGGAGATGTGAACAGTTTGGACTGCTGCATGGAATGCTGGACCGATTGTCCAGTGTAGACTTCACATTCACTCCACAGGCAACAGCTAACATGTTCCATTCTGTCTCGTTCCTCTAAATCAAGTTGCTCTGGGGGACTTTAAATTCTGAAGTTGCCTAGTGTTGAGTTCTAGGCCGATACCTGAACACATCTCTTCAGCCTCATTTTGGCCGAGCTGCATGCAGGTGACCGAGGCATTTCTGCACAGCGAGGCTGGAGTCCTCCAGGGGACACAGAAGCCTGCAGGAGCAGAGGGAGCTAGCTGGCAGAGTGGCGGAGCTGGGCTGGGCCTTGGGGTGACCCTGGCCCTCCAGCCTTGGAATGCTGTTGGGGGGGGGGTGAAGGAAGGCAGCCAAGGAACATTGAAGCCACAAGCTTTTGGGAACAGGGCTGGGTGAGGCAAAGAGGAACTATTCCTAAACCAAAATATTTAACTAGATGTCACTTTTTTTTTTTTTTGGCCTTTTGGTTCAAATTCTTTGCTTGAAAGTGTAGCTTTGAAGTTGTTTTTCTTATTGTTCCAATAATATTGTGCTTTTAATCTTGTTTTTGGGTGGAACTGTAGACTATTTAGATTATTTCCAAATTATAGCATCAAATTTCTCCAATTCCTGAGTACGCTTTTTATCATAGGCCTTCCATGGTGCTACCCAGAGTCCCTTTCTAGTAGAAGCAAGAATGTGTAAAAACAGCCTGGCTGAAACTGATGGTTTAAATCTTAAATCTTCATCATCTGATATTTACTTTACAAGTTTCCAAAGAGTCACCAAACAGAATATATCATGCATAGTATTTCTGCTGTGTCTATCTATGGACAACACACACTGTAAAAGCATAATATCGTAAGTCGTTATAAGGATAATAACATTTATAAACAAAAAGCTTTCATAAAAAAACATATTCCTATATGGAGCACAACCTTTGTTTTTCAGTTCGGAAGAAGCTAGGCAGATCCCTGAGCAAGTTTCCTAGCTTAGATGACTTAGTTTCTCCTGCACACTCCCCACACCCCCTGCTAGTAGTTGAGAGACCCTTGTAGGGTGCCCCACTTAAGAAGGGCCTTTTCCATCTAGGGCCCCTTGGGGCAGAGGAGATCTTCCTACTCCTAAGCATGGCTTCCACACCCCCAGCCACTGCCCCTCACTGAGGGATAGGTCTGCGTTAGCCCCAGACGAAACAGGCTCAGGTTCCCCCTTTAACTGCTGTTTGTTTCTCCTTCATGTATTATTGAGTGGCTTTCGGCCATATCCGGGGACCCAGACTAACCCTGATGGGTGAGCCATGGATCAGATGCCCCCCAGCCCATCAGGGGAGTGATGATGTTCATTGACACAGGCCGAGCTGAGTAAGGAGAACCCCAGTAAAGACAGGTAGGAAGGGCTTTGTGGGAGGGCAGTGTCCCAAGGATCAGAAAGGCTAACTCTCACCAAGCCAGTCCGCTTTTAGGTTCCACTTTGAAGGACTGCTAGGAGCTGGTCAAGATGATGAGTCATGAGGTCTTCCAAGCCAAGGGAGCAAGAGCAAGAGCCAGCAGTGGAAGGGTCAACGGTGGCGGCTTTAGAACTGCTAGTTGGGCTGGTGTGTCTACATCATGGGGTCCGAAAGGTCAGCTAGGACCCATTCCCAAACAAGCCCAAGAGTTTGACCTGTAGACTTCAGGTTTTGGTATGTGCTAAGAAGAGAAAGGCCAGGAAGTAATCGCAATGTCAGGCATATATATACACTAAGATTCATTACAAAGCCAAGATATAACTGAAAGCTGGGGAGAAGGGTCATAAGTTTACTCAAGTCAGTTTCCCCCAGACCCCGCTACCCCCTGTCTGCTGCCCTCTCTGCACACTATGCTGGAATCTACTCACAGCCAGGGACGCAAGGATGCTGCCAGTCATTTACATATATCCTTTTGAGGCAGAAACCAACAGGCTTCTTGGATTTGTCTGAGAAAATCCCACCGTGTGCTTCAGGAACTGTGCTTTACCATGTAGGATTCTCTGCAATCTTCACTAATTGAATTGCTGATCTTCAAGATGCCACAAATCTCAGGCCATTGCCAAGAACAGCATTTCCATAATTAACCTCTCAAGGGGGAGAACAAAGCTTCTTCATAAATTCTTAATTTAATACGCGCTGAGCAACAGATTGGTTCTGTTGAATGCTGTTTTTCATTCTCAGTCCCTTCTAGCTACATAATGCAGGGTCCAGAAATACCATGTTATTTTTATCATCTCTAGGAGGAGAATAGAGCTTCAGCAAGTTTCTCAAGACTTGAGCAGCTACATGAAGTCTAATCAAATCCTTTCCCACCTTTAACAAACCAGACAGCCTTGATTAGTTATGATCTCACACAATTTATGAGTAAAGAGATCACTTAATAAGCAAAGCCCTTTCTGATTCTCTTAGAAATTATACTTTAGAGATTGATAGAGTTGTGCCACCTTTGTCGAGAGCAACCTAGCCTAAGTCCCACCCCTCAAAATTCCTTCTTTAACTATTCAAAACTTGATCTGACTTTATTTCCCCCCAAACTCTACTTGTACTTAGAGTCAGTGTTTATATCTAGGGCCAATTGGGACCCTTAGTAAAACCCTAACTGATACCAGATGCAAGTGTTTCTTATGGCATAGTTTTGTCTCTTAAACTGAACTGTAAATCCCTGGGAGCAGGAACTGCTATATGTTTCTTCTGAATCCAGTCGGTCCTCCTTAGCATAGTACAGCGCTGGTTACACAATATGTACAACACATATGTTTCAACTGATTAATTTGCTGTGTTTTTTTTTTTCATTCACATAGAAAAACTCATGATGATCATTCCTTGGGGAGGGTCCATGTCCGCTGCACTGATGTGTTTGGACCCTACCTCTGATCAGCATCTTCATACATGTTGTCACATAATGAATGGGTCCCTGCTCCACCAGACCCTGTCTCTACACCCCAGGCTGTCTTCTCATAGCCCCAAAAGTTGAGCCTCAGGCTCACACAGGCGCCTCCCTGCTCCGGCCTGACCTCAGGCACCTGTGAGAGCACAGAAGTACTGTGCAGTGTGTTGAGGGTGGAACCCACCTCCTTGCCCCACCGCTAATGGAGGCTGATCACACTCCCTCAGCCCGGTGGTATGTGTCCCCTGGCAAGGTCCTGCTCCATTTTCTGGGCAAAACCTGACGAGGAGTATTTATTAAGTAAGTGCTGTCCTGTTCTGCTCCGCAGCACTCCGTGGACTCTGGCCGCGGGCCTGGGGGGGGGCGTGTGCGTTCCAGGGCAAGTGTCATCTCACCCATTGTGTGGAGAGCCGGCTCCGTGCCCGAGGACTGTGAGCAGCACAAAGCCCCAGTGTCTCCCCACAGTGCGCCCCGCTACGGGAAGTTCCCTTTCAGCACAGAGCCACAAACCTTCTCACCGAGGGACACTTGGCTCTGTGCGCCTGTGAGCTCTCATGTCTCAAATTCTGCGACATCCAGGCTGGCTTAGCGTCATCTTCCTGTTATGTCTCCATCTGGTGAATGCCTGTTTCATTTCTCTTCCAAAATGACGGATGGATGCAGCAAAATGTTTTTTAAATACTAAGACAGCAATTATGATTTTATAGTAATGCAGCCTTGGGAAAATACCACTAATTAGTTACAGTCAGTACCGCAGAGCAGTGTCATGTGAAAGACTGTCACTCACCCAGAAGGCTTTGTCCCGATGTCAGAAGTTCTGCTCTGCTCCATCCCTTGTCTCCCGGTCTCCTGTGGTCAGATCTTGTCATCGCTTCTCTAGTTCAGGTACCACCTCCTCCGGGAAGCCTCCTCGGACCTCACCTTCTGATTCCCGTAAGGTTTAGTCTGTCCTCCTCCAGGAATTCTTGTCATTACTCCCTCTTACCTTAATATTCGACTTTTCCTGTTCTCTTAAGATCGAGGGAAGACATTATGTTCTGGTCCCCACTGTGGCCACCTGTAAGGTGCTTTCTAAATATTTGGGATAAGGGCCAGGGATGTAGCTCAGTGGCACTGCACCTGCCTGGCCAGCACAAGGTCCTGAGTTCAGTCCCTAGTACTATATAAATGAATGAATGAATGAATGAATGAATATTGGGGATAGTAGAGGTCAAAAATAAATTATTGGGAATTATTGAAATTAATAATTTCTACCTCCCATTAATTTCTACCTCCCATTAATCACCCCTTACTGGCCCATGAGTATGATGGTAATAATGGTATTGACAATCAAAATAGAGTGACCACCATTAAATGAATAGTCACTACATTCTAGGTTGTACGTTAAGTACTGTGTGTGCGTGCAGGTGAGTGTGCATGTGTGTGTATGTGTATGCCCATAAACAGATAGACTACGCAGAGTGATAAAAAGTATAGTGAATGTTTAAACTTTTTACATTAAAAAAACAAATGGCAAAGAATGATGGGATAAGATCATTTTCAGCGAGAGGAAGAATTGAAGAGAGATCAGTGGCAGTGTGTGTTACTATAATAATTTTTTATTTGAACATGTACCATTCCCTCTGGATCAAATGCTTATGGGAATTTCTATCAAATGAAACATTATAGTTCATGTGATGTTTGTACATCCACCTTGATAACCAGGTCAGCCATTGTGACTTCCGGCTCTTGCCCAAAGTCAAAATAATCATGAAAGAGAAATGCTTTGAATGGACTCAGGACATCTAGGCAGCCAGAAGTTCAAACTTCCAGAACTGCTTCCGAACGTGGCAAGAATTACAGGAGAAGTGTGTGCGATGAAGGAAGGAGCATTCTGAGTGAGATTAATGGGAATGTATCTCATACTGTATTTTTTAATGTTATTCATATATCATTTTTAGTCATACCTCATATACACATGTATATATGCATATATAATTCCTTATATATTATCTCAGTCTCTAGTGCCTCTCTTGAGGATGAGATGCCTTGGTTTTGAGAGGGACTAAATAACTGGCTCTAGAACCTGTGACACTGGTACAGGGAGTACATGACAACAGTGAGATTTGAACCCAGGTCCACCTAACAACAACAGAGCAAGAGCCATTGTCTGTTCTGCTGTGCCACAGACTGTCACTGAAAAGTTCCTGCTTCTTGAGAGGGCAGATCTTATCTCTTTATTCCCTCAAGGCCTGGGCCGAGGGCAGAGGAAGAAGTAATGCATTTGTGGAATCAGCCCGGAATGCAAGCATAGGCAGCGACAGCGAGAAAGAACGTTCCAGCCATCTATTCTTCCATGGGCCAGGGATCGCCAGCCCCTTCCCACGCTCCACCATGCTTCCAACACAAGGAACGGGAGAACCAGGGAGGTATTCCCAGGCTGCTGGACTTTGCAAAGCATTGTCATGGCCCTGCCAACACTTTTCCTGATGGCTACTTTATAAATGGCTATAATTCTACCAGGCTTTGGTTGATGACTTTAAGCCTAATAAAAATGTCAAACTCATTAAGAGGGTTTGTGAAACCAAATAAACTCTAAAGAGGTTATAATCTTTGGTGGCCCTAAATGTGTGAATCTCAAGAAAGTGGAAAAATAGAGCTGCTGTGCACAGAACTTCTGAGATGTCACTATGTATTGGTGCAGCAGGGTCTTGTAATGAAGTTTGGTTACAAAATCAGAACCTTCTCCTGAAATTATCATAGTATTCTTTTTTTGTATTGTGACAAAAAAAAAGCTGCATGTATATTCAGCCTTCTTTGTGTCAAGAAGCAAAATCCAGAATAAACACTAGTTGGTTAGCCTGGAGACATGGCCAGAATCTCATTATATTGGAAATGTTTTAAAGTTACGCTGAAAAATATTTTTCCTCCCTCTTTTGAGTTCCTTGGAAAAGCTAAATGAAAATCAGAGTGATTCCAGAGTTTCAGAGGGATCTTGACTGCTGGGTGTGGAAAGTAGATGTCTAGGTGGCAGACAGAAGCTGAGAGTGGGTTGTGCAGTGGGTGAGGACAGTGATGAAGAAAAGCCACCCTCCTGAATGGGGAAACCATTTGCCAGCCAATCCTCAGACAGAAGACTAACATCTAGAATATACAAAGAACTCCAAAACAAACCCACAAAATAAATGACCCAACCGAAAAATAGACAAGTGGAATAAATAGTTCTCAATAGAAGAAGTACAAAGGGCTGATAAGTACATGAAGAAATATTCAGTATCCATGGCCATCAGAGAAACGCAAATAAAACAACACTGAGATTCCATCTCACCCCAGAAAGAAAGGCCATCATTAAGAAATCAGATAGTTG
>PVIC010042828.1:0-15662 GCA_004025085.1 Thryonomys swinderianus
AAAAAAAAAAAAAAAATGGGTGCACATATGTTGTTGTGATAGGACTCTTGTAATTCTTTTGTGTATATTCCCAGCAGGGGAATTCCAAGGGTCAGATGAAACCTCTAATCCTAGATTTTTGAGGAATCTAAATCTTGGAAACAACCCAAATGCTCATCAACTCTAGAATGAATAAAGATGTGTGTGTGTGTGTGTGTGTGTGTGTGTTTTAAAATAAAATGGAGTATTACTGTGCCATAAAGAGTGATGAGATTGAATCATTCATACTCAAATGGATGTATCTTCAGGGCATACTCATAAGTGAAATAAATAGGACACAGATGAGTAAATGTCATATCTTTTCTCTGGTTTAAGAAACTGAAGTTATAAATGTGCTCTAGAATGCATGATTGATATTGTGAACTAGTAAATATTCAAAGGGAAATGGGGTTTAGGGGTAAACAATGAGGAAAGAAAAAAATTGGTGGTAAAAAAAGGAAAGAAAGCATGTGTATATAGGGGCAGGGGTAGTGGTAGGGTGAGTAGGGAAAGGGGAAAAAGTTGTGTCATATACTGGTACCAATTCCCAATGTGTAGTATATTTGGGATGTGCATATATAATGTACACATTTTTTAAAAAATTAAAAGAAATGGGTGGATAGACAAGGGATTTACCTCAGTGTTTTATGCTCCTGTCTCACAAATACAAGGTCCTGACTTTGATCCCTGGTACCAAAGCAAACAAACAAAAAAAAAACCCCAAAAACCAAAAAGTAAAGAAATAGGTAGTGTAGAGAAGAAAAGAATTCAGGTGTGTTATGTACATGTACCAATTCCCTACAGTGTTTCCACATGCACATGTGCACCATGGAGTCCGCTTGAGGGGACTTTCAGTCATAGGATTTCATATATTGTCATTGTCAGTGCTTTCACATTTTTGTACATAAGTGAATTTTTTATATTAAAAGGTTAAGGCAAAAAAAAAAGGACTGCAAACTATGCATATGCACTAATAAAATAAAAAATTAAAAATCCAAAAGGAGGAGTTTGTGATTACAGTCATCTCTTAGTGCTATAGGGGATTATTTCCAGGACCCAGAATAGATACCAAGCTCTCAAGATAATCAAACCCTATATGTGAAATGGCATAGTGTTTCCACAGGGATTATGCACTTCATCCTACAGACATTAAATCACCTTTTGATTATTCATAATACCCAACAATGTAAATACATCCCCTCCCCCCAGGTACAAGGGATCAAACTCAAGACTGGGGCTTGCCAGGCAGGCACAGTACCCCTGAGCTACATCCTCAGCCCGAATGCAAGTACTTCTAATAGTGGATATTCCTTGGGGAATGCTGACAAAAAGACAAGGACATATTCTATACAGTTGTCATTTTTATTTTTAATTGCTTCCATCCATGGTTGCTTCAGTGTGTGGATGAGGAGCCCATGAATAGAGGCCAGCTGTTTCTGAAACTAGAAGCTTGGAGGAAGGAGCACATCAGAGGAGGGACCGAGGTCTCAGGGCAAAGGGTCAGGGCAAAGCTGACCCGTGTTAGTGTTTCAGAAGGGGGGAAACAACTGGATCTGGGAGTGTGGTATAAACTGGAAACTGAAACGATTGCTGTGGGAAGAAAGGTCACTGCCATTGCTAGGAAGATACTTTCAGTGATCAGGAAGGAGTATGGAAAACATGAAAATTAAGTTGTGTCATGTACTGGGACAAATTCTCAAGTCGATTATGATCATAACATCTATATAAAATGTAGCAATAAAATCAACTTTAAAAATATGCTTCATATTTTTAGCCTCCTCTACAGTCCTTTATTGATGAAAATTATAGGAACATTATGGCAAAGAAATATGGGGTTTGTTGAATCCCACCCCAATACCATAAGGCAAATATGAAATAATGTGTTTGTAGCACCCAAAATACTTTAGTATCCAGCCCTGTTGACACTCAATGACAGGATCTTGTGACCCAGAGTTGGTAAGAAGAAGACTGAGACAAATAAAAGACTGGGGCACATGGCAAAGCTACACTGCACATGTCTCCACAGGCAAAGCTTTATTGGGAAGGGAAAGGGCTTCAGTGAAATAGGAGTTTGAGCGGAAGTGATTTGGCATTTGGTAGAGAGGAACCAAACGGAACAGAGAAAATGGAAGGTTTTTATTGATTTGTTGTGGTAGCTCAAAAAGGAGTAATGCCCTTTGGTCAGAGGGATTTTCCCAACAGATGTTTCTTTTTGGATTGGATTTAGACCATCAGTGGTCATGGTCAACTTATGCTAGAAATTTGAATTTTCATGTAAGTAATGCCATCATCCTGTGCAAAATATCCAAGCACTGTACATCTGTCGTGTATCATAAGACCAAATATATCATATGCTTAGGCTTTTCTGGCTCTGGAAGAAGTGTAGAGGAAGGAACAGAAAAGAATGGAGAGAGAAAGAAAAAGAAAACACATACTAGATCCAATGTGAAATAAATTGTTAATGTCATGTTATAATCTTGGGCTAACCATTTTTGGATAGTCAACATGACTTCACAGATAGACAGGGAGTAAAGTCTGATCCAAGGGTTATGATAATAAAGGTGACAAACACTATGAGGACAGAGATGCCAAGCCTTTTATTCTATTTTCATCAACGTTCAGATTTCTGTAAGCTCAAGTGAAGGGTCAATGTTTTCAGCAGAGATTGGCTTTAGGTCCCTGGGAAACAACACAAGCAACTGCATGAATTACCAAATACACACTTCAGAGATGTTATCTACCCCAAAGCCAGTGAGAAAATATTGATATTAATGTGTTGCTCACTTCTGTGACTTCAACTTGGTGATTGCAAGTAAACTATGAGCAAGTGAAGCTAGAAGACTTGTTTAGGTTTCTTTTCTTGGTAATGATTTTTCATTTTATGCAAACATTCTGCATCTGCACTTCCTAGCAGCATGTCATGACAGGTCTGCTGAAGCATGCTAAACTGCAAAAGATAGTTGTTTATACTGCCCATGTAAGGTAGGGTAAAAGAAATAAAAGATAGGAAAGAGACAAGGAAATTGTAACTAAAATTTGCATTTGTAGCACCCAGCCAAAGTCTCCCAAGGCATCCATATCAGTATTACTTTGATTAAATTTAGGCCATTAAACCCATCTGAGAATGTTCAAATCCATACATTGGCTTAATTGAGCAGAATCATTATATTAAGATAAAGGAATAGGTTGAGAGAATCCGAAGATTCTTTAAATTATTTTTGAAAAACCCAAAGCAAAAGAAAAAGAAATGGACCCGTTCCTATAGATGGGTTAGTACCCTTGTTGTAGGTAAATCATCTTTTCTCAGGCTTTTTCAGCCTTTCGGAAAAAACATAGATTCTCCCTATTTGAGAAAATACTGCATTTCATTTCTCAGAAACTGCTCTCTAGTCTCTAATGTCTTAAAATCTCTGCCTAATAAACTCTTCCCATGCCTCTTACTGACACGTCCTGGAAGTTATTTTCCTTCAGTGAGACACATGGATCTGCAAACATAGTCTCCAAAAGTGTGAAATAGCTTCCTTATTTTGCCTTTGGGACCTCCTCGGACCCAGCCAGTGACTCTTGTGCCAACCCAGCCTTCTGCCCCACCACTGTCCCACCGCGGTGCTCCCTGTCTTATCGATAGTCACCATGATAAATAATTTTTTATACACAAAAATACATACCAGACAGAAAAGTAAAACATAATCACTATAAAATAACATGTAGTTAACAAGAGAATATCTTCAAGAGTGAGGTGAGAAAAAAGAGAATGATAACGAAGTTTGAGTCCAGGTGAAGATAAGGTTAGCATTCATTTTACTATTTTTCAACTTTTTGAGGGAATGAACACCCAATTTTAACAGAGTGAATTACGAGAAAGGACACGCACAATAGGCACAGCTGATGTGACTCGGTGCCCTGTCAGTCATGCTCAGAAAACCCTATGGGGACATCCTAGGCCGTGTGCACCGTTTTCCACCGCTAAAACCAAAGCCCTCAGTACTCATGCTGTTTTCCTTTCACTGCTCACTCTGTCATTGAATTAAACTTTGCTGCTGTTAGCCTACAGTCTCACGCCACATCCAGTTCTCTGTTCATCGTGCGCAAGGCCCTGGGAACTCCAGGGACCCTGTTACCCACGGTAACAAAGACTCCCAAATAATTAAATAATGGAGTCTATGTGTGGCGTCCTAGTCTTTAAGTTTCTCTAGGAATAAAATTGTTTCTTTTAAAATGAAGGCAAAATGAAAATAGGACATTTTAAAGGTAGAAACAAATGAATATGAATGACATAAATAATTGCACACACACAAAAGTACAGTAATAGAACTCAACATCTGTTTTAAGTGTGAAAATTCACCAAAAACCATTTAAGAAACAAAATAATGTAAATTAGTCTCTTAGATTTTTAACATTGAATTTAATTTTAAATGAAGTGTAGGAGCCTACTATTCTCACCTCTAAGTACGAGCTCCTATTTTTATAGTGCTAAGAAATGATTCAGTTCCCCATTTGGTCTTTTTTAAGAAGTACCATTATTATGATAGCTGAAGCAAAACAGATATGAAAAGGGGACATGTTAAATATACAAGTCCTCATCCTAAATTAACTGAACCAGTCAAGTCTTAAACACAATATTGCTTTAAAAATGAAAAATATAGCTTGATTTAGGGATGCATGCTTTATAGGCAAAAATTGAAGATATAAACATCAAATCTGAAACACAGAGGACCGTTGCTAAGTTTTCAAACAGTAATTGGTTTCTCTTTCTTGTGCTGCTCTCTTTGTCTTGTCATGCAAATTCAAATATTCTCCTTGCCTATTTTTTCTAGAGGAGCCTACTAATCTATAGATATCTCCAAATTCTGCCTCCAAAGTACTCTCAATTCTTTCTTGAGAGCACTGACTTCCAAAAGGTTGCTTGGCCATCCATCTACCAAACTATGAATGCTCACCCATGAAAATCTGCACGTCAACAGCAATTTTACAGAATTCTATATTTTGTCCTCTAGTGCTATTTAGAAAATAGCTATTTCTAAATAGTCCTATTTAGAGAATAAAAAGTTCTAATCATTACAAAGTAACTAGTCTTTTGGGGGGGGATCTGATTTTTTTTTAGTTCAGTATATTCTAGCTAGTATTTCTCTGAGGAATAGCTGCCAAAAATTTTTTCCTGTTGTCTGAGTTGTCTTCTAACTCCTTTGGTTGTTTCCTTCATTATGTTCATATGACATGGTCCAATTTGTTGATTCTTGGTACTACTTCCTATGCAACCAGAGTTCTGTTCAGAAAGTCTTTCCCTATACCTCTTACTTCAAAAGTTTCACCTATTTTACCTTCCTATGGAGATTCCTCAATAAAGCTGAAAGTGAAAATACTATTTGACCAAGCTATTCCCCTTCTAGATATTTTCCAGAAAGAGTTACTATCACCATACAGTGATGTGTGGGTATTGTGCTTGTAGTAGTACAGTTCATAACATCTAAATTTTGGAAACAGACTATATGCCTATCAATAGATGAATGAATACAGAAAATGTATTCATTTTCATTGAATATATTTATTTCATTGCATACAATAAAATACTACTTTGCCAGAAAGAGGGATAAACTCAAGTCACTTGTAGGAAAAGGGATGCACTTTGAGACCATAATGTTAAAAACAGTCGTTAGTTTAAATGTGATGTGTTTTCTCTTCTATGGGAGCCTTAAATTATATGTAAAGAACAACATAAAAGATAAATAATAAGAAATAGATAATTAGGTCTTTCTAAAAGGAAAAAAGATGAAGAGATGGAAGGAAAGGAGAAAGAAGCAAGCAAAAGAGATGAAAATAGTACTGAGAGGTGTCATATGATGGAATTAAGAGGAGTTGTGCCAAGTCTGTACAAGGAATGTAAACATTATGCACAGAAAAGATATATCAACAAAAAAAGGAAAACAAACAAACAGAAGAACTAGTATAGAGATAATGCTTGGGATGCTATTGGAAAGAATCCTGGGACATTTTCAAGGGGAGATGAGGAAGTGAAGAACTTCCTTCCCTGTAGAATGAAGTTGCCGTTTTACTGACTTACATGGCAGGAAAAGGAGTTTCAGGACCTGTCAACAGGCAAAAAGGATTAAAGCATGAGGCTGATATAATTTATAAGTTCACACTCAAAGGACTAGAGTGAAAGCCCTTAGAAGACAGAGGTTCACTGTAGTCTGAAGCTGGGACTATTTACGTGTCTTTGGTGGTGGAAGTTTTGGCTTTGTGAATCTGTAGGTTCTGTTTTGGGTCTTGGGCAAAGGGTGGTCTACGCAGATAAAATAATGGTGCATTTGCAATTAAAGAAGAGAATGGCTAGGTACTTTGCTGGTAACAGGGAATGGACCAGGCTTATTTTGTTTTGGGATAAAATTTAAAAAATAACTCCACTAGGTTTGTGATTGGAAATCAGTTTCTTTTTGAAAATTATGATTTTCCTCATTTCTTTTATATCCATCTTTATTTTTTTCTATACTATCTCATGCAGTATAATGTGGTTTTTCTTTCATGACTTTTGAATTCTATTTGGATCCTGTCCGAGCCTCAAGGTTCACTCTTCTTGCCATTTATACCTTGTTTCCACCTTTCCGATGCTGAAGTTCTTTGAGCTTGTCTGACTCTCACAAGAACTGGGCTCCACTGTTTGTTTTCCTGCTTGGCCCATCTTTGGATATCAGCTCTTACTGCTCCCTCGGGGTGACTTCTTCCACCACTTATGTCAGATTTATAAAACTTACACCTGGCAGATATCTCATCTGCCTCTTATTACTGTATTTCCATGTCCACCATGCACCCAACACAACAAACATCTGTTAAATACACAAATTAACATTCTGTAAACCAGGCAGTTGCAAAAGGTAGTACATAAATATAGGGAATCAAATTCTAATTCAATCAAGACCCTTCCTTAGAAGAATTGCTGGCAGAAAAATTTGTATTATCATGATTTAGCAGCCACATTTCCACAGAGAGAGTGGGTTTTCAACTTTCATTCAGGTCACTGGGTGGCAGAAGAAAAAAATAGCATAAATAGTATGTCGTAGATATTCACTCTAACAAAGTAAACAATTCATCAGGTGAGCTGAATTATTGTAAAGTAATGTGCATTTTATTTTAAAGTAATTTAATATATTTACTGAAGTCCTAATAGTAACTGATATGCAAGAAGATAAAATGATAGTGCTGCTCAAATGAGATTTTAAAAAATATTTGGATGTGTTATGTCTCCAATTGTAAAGGTGTATATATATATATTTGTTTTAGTTCTATTTTGTTGCAAATGACATTACAGACTAGGTATGTGATTTTTTTTTAGGCTGTATTGACTCATTGTCAGGTATTTGATGAATATATATTTATAATCATTATCACTTCCTTGTGAATTGTTCTATTGACCATTATGTAATAACATTCTTTGCCTCTGCTGATCAGTTTTTGCTTGAAGTCCACTTTGTGTCTGAAATCAGGGTAGCTACTTCCTACTTTTTTCTGGGTTTCTATTGCATAGAATATAGTTTGCCACCCTTTAACCTTTAATCTATGGCTTTCTTTTTTTATGCATTTTTTTCCTTTTGCTTAGCTGCTCATCCTTCCAGGACTATTCATTAAGGAGGAAAAAAACAACTCACTGGCATTGTTGGCTTTGTTGTCTCTTCCTAGTATATCCTTGAGAATTCTTGTAATATGAAGTTTGTGCTCATGAATTTCTTGAGATGTTCTTTCTCATAGAAATACTTAATATTCTGTCAGATTTGAAGGAAAGTTTTGCAGGATACATAAGTCAGGGCTGGAAGTTGTTATCCCTATATGATTTGAAACACTTCACTCCAAATCCTCTTGACCTTTAAAGTTTGTGTAGAGAAGTCTGCCGTGATTTTAATGGGTTTACCTTTACATATGACTTGTTGCCTTTCTCTAACAGCTTTTAATATTTTTGTCCCTGTGATGGACTTCTGGTACTTTGCGTATAAAATACCACAAAGAAGCTTTTTGGTTGTGGCTATTGGAGGTTCTTTTTGCCTCACTTATCTGTATGATTTTCTTTCCCTGTGTAGTGGAGGTTTCCTGCCATTTTTTTCTGTAAACAAGTTTATGATATTTGTGTTAGCTTCTGACTTTTCAATTAATCTAATTATCATTAATCATCTTGTGTCATTTTGGCAGCTGTTGTATCTATATTTTTTCATGCTGTCTTTCTACAGTGTCTTTGAGTAGTAGGTCTTTGAAAGCATTGTCTTCTAGTTCTGAAATTTTGTCTTCATATTGATTGGCCTTGCTGCCCATACTTTCAATATAACTTTTCATTTTGTTTAGTTGGTGTCTTCTGAAAGTTTCTGCATCTTTTTGATTATTCTACTATCTATTTAGTTGTAATCTCAGTCCCACTGAGTACTCCTTCAATCTGTTTTCTAAACTCCTCAATTATCTTTTTGAGTAATTAAAGTGTATGGCTAATGTTATTTTTCCATTCGGTGCCTGTGGACTGGCTTTGGGGTAAGAGACACTTTGTGGCTTTGTCTTCTCATGTTTTTCTTGTCTTAATTATTTGTTGATTTTGGTGCTGAGGTTGTGGATGCTCATAGTGTAAGGATTTCATTGCTAGTACAGGAATCTCTTTAGTCGCTTTTCAGTACTATTATTTTGGGTATGAATAACTATAGTCTTTTACTCCATCTTCAGGATCCAATCACCTTGTTTAATTTGGGAGGGAAGGGTACAGCCAATTAGCACAGCAACCAACCTCTCTGGGAATGTACTCTAGTGTTGTTAATGTTACAAAGGTAATCTCCATGTTAGCTTACAGAGACATAGCCAAAAGGATGTGAGCCTATTACTATCAAGTGAACAAACTACAGTCAGAAAAATTGGCTATTAATGTAAGAACCAGTTATGCACCACCCTTTGTTCTATAGAAAAGAGTCACAATAATGATGACAACATTAAGACAAGCAAGTAATGGCTTATAGCTCATATGCACTAAATAACAGGTATATCTCCACTATAGTAACAGCTATATCTCCACTAATGGTAGAAATGAATTCAATAGTAATTTTATAGCATTAATTATCAAAATATTAACAAATCTTTATGATTATACTATTTTTTACTGAATTCTTTATTGGTACATTTTATATACACATCATGATCACAGTTACTATTGAGAATTTGTACCAGTATATGACATGAATTAATTCTCATATTTACCCATTCCTCTACCAACCCTACAACACTCATATCCCCTGTATAAATAAGGTTTTTTTCTTTCTTTCAGCATTATATTTTTTTCTTTCCTCTCATTATTTACCCCTACCATTTTCCTTTTGAATATTTTCTATTTCATAATGTCTATCATACATTCAGAACTCATTTATATCTTCAGTTTCTCAGAGAAATGCCTTTGGCATTTTGAGTTCTGAAAAAGAAAATGAACATTTTTCTGTTATTGAGTTCTCACAGGATTTTCAAAAGGACTATTAAATGAAAGCAGATTTTCATTCCCACTGCTGGCTATTGCATAAAATTTGTCCAAGGTCACAGTGTTGTCTACCAAAAGTTTGATCCAGGCCTAGACTAAAAAGTGCTCCTCCATTCAACCTGCTCAGTAGACACCTGATATTTAAATGATTAAAGGCATTTCAGTGGTACAAATCAACTCCACCAAATCCAGAATCATTGTCAGTTAATACCCTTTCCAGAAGTTACACACTTACTTCTGGACACTGTTGTTTGTCAGCTACTTTCAGAGGCAAGAACCATGTTTCCCTTCTCTCGCTCCCTCCCACTTTCCTTTCACTTTTCTTCCCTCCTTCCTTTCTCCCCCTTTATTTGTTTTGTTTGTTTGTTTTTGAGACATGGTCTTGCTATATAGTCCAGACTGGTCTTGAAAGCACTTTGAAGCTCAAGTTAGTGTTGAACTCATGGTGATCGCCTGCCTCAGCCTCCTGAGTCCTGAGATTACATGCATGAGCTAACACAGTTGGCTTGCTTCCTCTCTTTCTTTTATTTCTTTCTTTTCTCTCTTTCTTTCTTTTTTCTTTCTTTCTTTCTTTCTTTCTTTCTTTCTTTCTTTCTTTCTTTCTTATTTCTTTCAGTTGTTTCTTTTTTATTTTTATTTTCATTGATACATTGTATATACACATCATAACATGATAACACTCAATATTGGGAATTGGTACTAGCATATGGTAAAATTTAATTCTCATTTTTTCCCATTCCCCTACCCACTCCACAACCCCAACCCCCTAAATACATAAGTTTTTTTTCCCTTTTTTATTACCATCAAATTTTTTATTTACCTCTAATTACTCACACCACCACCACATTTCCCTTTGAATATTTTCTATTTCACAACAACCATCATACATTCTAAAACTCATCAACACCTTCAGTTTCTCAGAGAAAAGATATGATATTTACAAATCTGTGCCATATTTATTTCACTTATGAGTATGTCTTGAAAGTATGCCCATTTGCGTATAAATGACTCAAACTTATCATTCTTTAAGGCAGAGTAATACTCCATTTTATAGAGAAACCACATCTTCTTTGTCCAGTCTCCAGTCGATGGGGATTTGGGTTGTTTCCAAGATTGAGCTATTACAAACTGAGCTGCTATGAACATGGGTCATAGCTATGCACATATGTCACTATGATATGATTCTTTTAATTCTTTTATGTATATTCCCAGCAGGACAATAGCAGGGTCAAATGAGACCTCTAATCCTAGTATTTTTAAGAATCTCCACACTGACTTCCATAGAGGTTGTACCAGTCTACATTCCCACCAAGAGTGGAGAAGGGTCCCTTTTTCTCCACAACCTCACCAGCATTTGTTGCTGGCTAGTTTCAAGATAGCAGCTATTCTCTGTGGAGTGAGATGAAATCTAAGAGTTGTTTTCATCTGTATTTCTCAAATGTCCAGCAATGTTCAGCATTTCTTCATATGCTTCTTAGCTCCTTCTACTTCTTCCTCTGAAAAGTGTCTGTTCATTTCAGGTGCCCAGTTTTGAACTGGGTCTTCAAATTTGGGGGTGACTGATTTTTTAAGTTCTTTATATATTCTAGATAATAGGCCCTTGTCTGAGAGACAGCAGGTAAAGATTCTTCTCAATTTGTTGGCTGTCTTTTTGCTCTGCTGATGGTTTCCTTTGCTGTGCAGAAGCTTTTTAGTAAAAGGAGATTCCATTTGTTGATTTCTTCTGCTAGATCTCGTACTATGGAGGTCTTGTTCATAGTCTTTCCGTAAGCCAATGTCTCTTTCTTTTCTTTTCTTTCTTTTTTCCTTTTTTCTCTCTTCCCTCTTTCCCTCCCTCCCTCCTTCCTTTCTTCCTTCCTTCTTTCCATCCTTCTACCATTCCTTTCTTCTAGTGTTGCACAACAGTTTGAAAGGAATCAGGTACTCTGACTTTATTTGTGGCCAAAGGGTAAAGCATACCTAAGGAAGATGTGCTGAGGAGTAAATTTTCTCTAAATTTTCTCCAGAGAAATGGAAACTAGTAGGTTGCAAAGAGGTCAGGAGGTGTGGTGTACTCCTTAAAACTCACCCAGGATGCAGAAATTGCTGTTTATGGTCCGTCAGTTTGTATTAGGTTTCAGAAAGAGAATGAGGTCTTCTTTGATTTCTTCCTGGTCATGCATGATAATGGGGTTCAGGATCCCCGTCCCAGTTCAGAAACACACCAGTCCTCAGGTCAATGAATCTGATCTATAAACAAGACAGACCACAGCTATAGGTCATGTTAAATAGAACAAAACCATCTATACATGTATTTAATACATGTATGTAATTAACTGAAATTTAAAAATTCTTGCTACTTTTTGTAGTTTGTGTATGTATAACAGTAACAATTTAAAGTTCAAATCATTTGACTTAAAACATTTCTTTGTATTTCCTAAGTCAGCCTGTGTGGTAAGCACTTCATGGTAGTTGTCTCATTTAATCTTCAGCAGTGTGCAGAGTACATATTAATGATCTTTATCTGTAAGGTAAATGCTGTTCAGAAAAGTTAAATGACAGGCTCATTGTGCAGAATAGTGGCAGGTGAGAGTTTCATATCCACACTTTTAGTCACTGTACTGCCTATGATGTGTTTGCTGTAACCACAGGCTGCTTAGCCATTATACAATGGTCCCTCTTGCTTTTTTATTCATGTCTAGAACCTGCAAACTAGTGTTAATTTTGCTAACTCCTCAAACTTTGTTGTTTTGAATAGCTGTATAAGTAAAATTAAACCCTATAATGATATTGTTTTCTGAACAATTCACAGAATCAGAGCTGTCAGAGATGGAGGAGATGGAATGAATTTGTATTTTATTGATGGCTATTGATCCAGCATAGGCAACTCATACTAAAAGTTATGCAAATTAATTTTAGTTTACTAGACTTTGGCAGATGTGGGAAAAGGGTTGCAAAGAACAAAATAAATTGAGTGGACCAGAGAAACAAAGAAGTTTCAGGAAGAAGGAACAGGGAAGTATTATTTGTGCAATAAGTTGGTACTTATAACTCAGGCACAAATTAACACACTTAAGCTCTGTATTGTGACTAGTTAAGATAGATGTACAGAACTGGAGAAGCTGACAAGAAGATGTGGCAGAAGTGGCTGCCGGGCACCTCTAAGGCCTTGTAACTCAGGCGGAGTCTCTGCCAGGCCAAGGAAAGCAGCAACACTCACAATTTCACCACTAACTGTCATAGCCCCTTGCCTTGTGCTAGAACCACTTCTACATGTGGACTCATTGAACACAACCACTACAAGGGTGGAAGCTATTACTGTCCCTAATATAAAAGAGGAAACCGAGGCAGGACACTTTAATTTATTACAAGTCTTCACAGTTAGTATGTAGAGGTGTCTTTGTTTGCAAGCTCCAAATTAACTTTACCTGGCCTCCTCTCCTGCCACACAGAAAAACCAGTGACGTGGAAACTGTTTCAGTGTTAAATGCCCTTACTATTCACTTCTGCTTTGTACTTCTGCCTTTAAAACTCACATATATATTAATGTTCTTAATGTGATACATGTGAAGGGACTAATTATAATCATTGCCAAAAACAGATGTGGGTTTAAATTATTATAAAATGGAGTTTCTGCTATGTTGTGTTTTGGATATCTGAGGAAAGTGGTTCTCAAAACTAGGCCTTATGTAGAAAAACTAGATGAATTTGGATATGCTGGCAACTTTTTATGTATAGGGTCAAAAACATAATTCATAAAAACATAATTGATAAGGTGGACTTTATTTAAATTAAAAATTTCTGCCCTGTGGTAGACAAGCCACAGAATGAGAGACCATAATGACAAATACTTATTGCATAAAAGACTGCTAACTCAGTTTTAGAGAAAACTCTTAAAACTCAAAAATAAGAAAGTGAACAAGTCATTTAAAAACTGGGGCTGGTATGAGACATTGAAGATGTAAATGAGTTCTAGAATGCATGAGAGATATTGTGAAAAAGTAAATATTCAAAGGAAAATGGAGTTTAGGGTTAAGTAGCAAAGAGAGTAATATGTGATGGTAAAAAAAAAAAAGAAAGAAACAAACCCTTTCTATATAGGGGTTGGAGGTTGTAGGGTGGATAGGGGGAGGAGAGAAAATGAGAATTAAGTCATATCATATACAGGTACAAATTCTCAATGTTGAGAGTGATTGTGATTGTATATATAATGTACCAGTAAAGATTCAAATAAAAAGAAAAAGTTAGTGAAAGACCTGACCAGACACTTCTCCACAGAGGAGATTCAAATGGAAAATAAGCACATGAAAAGATGCTCAATATACATCTTTTGAGAACAGCAAAGTAAAATGAGACACACCTTTTGGAATGGCCAAAATCCCAAATACTGAACACATCAAATGCTAAAGAGGTTGTAGGGGACTCATCTTGGTGAAAATGCAAAGTGGTGCTGCCAGTTTGGTGGTTATAAAAGTAAACAAAGGGGCCGGAGGGTTAGCTCAGGGGTTCCAGCGCCTGCCTCACAAGCGCAAGGTCCTGAGTTCGATCCCCGGCAACCACATACAATGCTGGGCGTGGAGACACACCCACCAACAATCAATACCGCATATCACAATGCCGGACGTGGTGGCTCACGCCTGTAATCCCAGCACTCGGGAGGCAGAGACAGGAGGATTGCTGAGTTCGCGGCGGCTTGCCTGGGCACCATAGTGAGCTCAGGGCCAGCCTGAACTACAAAGCGAGACCCTGTCTCAAAAAGCAAAAAAAAAAAAAAAAAAAAAGGAAACAAAGTCTGACTGTTAGATCCAATAATTACACCCCTTGCTATTTACCCAAATGACTGAAAATCTCTGTGTCTGGATGTTTATAGCAGCTGTGTTCATAATTGACAAAAGCAGAAGAGCCTGAATTCCTTAGAAGATGCATGTATAACCATAATTCATCCAGACAACAGGCTATTTATTCAGCCCTCAAAAAAATGAGCTATCACACTAGGAAAGAGTGAAAGCAAATGAAATGTACACCATTTAGTGAAAGAAACTAATATGAAAACATTACATTCTGTGTGAACCCAGCTGTTTGATGTTCTGGAAAAAGCAAAACTATACAGATAGTGAAAAGTTTAGTGATTCCCAGGAGTTTGGTGGATACGATAATTGAGTAGATGGTGCAGATACACCATATTTGAGACTGTGAAATTATTATACATTCACTGTTATGCTGTAATGTAGAATAGATTTTCAGAGCTCACAGAATGTTTGGCACCAAGACTGAACTCTTTTATGGACTAAATGGTTATCGGTCATAACAAATGAATCATTCTGGTGGGGAATGTTGGTAATATGGGAGGTTGTGCTTATGTGGAAACAAGCAAATTCTACTTTCTGCTTAATATTTTTTAAAAATTAAAACAATTCTTGGGCCGGAGGGTTAGCTCAGTGGTTCCGGCGCCTGCCTTGCAAGCGCAAGGACCTGAGTTCGATCCCCGGTAACCACATATAATGCTGGGCGTGGAGACACCCCCACCAACAATCAACACCGCATATCACAATGCCGGACGTGGTGGTTCACGCCTGTAATCCCAGCACTCTGGAGGCAGAGACAGGAGGATTGCTGAGTTCGCGGCAGCTTGCCTGGGCACCATAGTGAGCTCAGGGCCAGCCTGAACTACAACGCGAGACCCTGTCTCAAAAAAAAAAAAAAAAAAAATTAAAACAATTCTAAATTAAAGACTGGTAAAAACAAGACAGAAAGCTAGGCTCTATGATTGTGAGTCCAGTTTTTCTTCTTTTATGGGGGGTGGGGCTAACTTCATGCTTTAATTTTATTTTAGCTAAAGAAAGTGGATTTAGGCCACCAATTCTCTTGGATTGCTTTTTGCATAGTCCCCCCACATCTCCTGGCTTCCTGTACGTGGGCCTTTCTAACTCAGGCCCAGCTTTGCTTCTTTGGATAACAGGAAACTGCGCCTACCTGGCCTTTGTACTCATCACAGGTGTTGGGTAACATCACATCTTCTTGGCTCTGATTCTTCACCCTTACCCTGGTGTTTTAGTACCACATGAGACATTCAGAGCCAAGAATAGCAGAGAAACATGTATTCTTTTATTAATACTGCTCTGAATAGCCATGTAAAGGAGAGACATTTCAAGGTACAGAGAGTGGCCTATTTTTT
>PVIC010042829.1:0-15643 GCA_004025085.1 Thryonomys swinderianus
CCATGCCATTTTATTCTTCAACTGCCTCTTAGATCAAGAATTACTGTCTTTTTAGAATATTAACTTTTCTCCTGAAGCCACGAGGGAAAATAAAAGGAGTCATGAGCTCTGAAGGGATTCAGGTGAGGTAGAGATGAGAGCAGAGGCTCAAGCAAAGATGACAGCTCTTCCTGGAAGGCATGACCCCGGGGGGCTCGCTCTGCCCAGCCTGACACTGAACTCAGGTCCCTTGTAGGCAGTAAGGGCACAGTCTCCACACAGCACCCTGTGAACTTTCCTTACAAGCCATCTTCAACTTTTTAAAATTTCTTTTTAGCATAGCAAGAGTAATTATGACATAATTTTAAAGCACCTAAAAAGTCAGAGCTTTCTTTAGTATGGAAAATCAACTGAATTCCCATTAAGGAATTTTTAGGGATGCAAAGGGACTTTGGTAAAACAGAGCCATTCTCTGTATCTTTAGAATAATTTGTTGTTATTTTAGTACTTCAGAAGGATTTGACTGGATTTGCTGTGTTTTGGGGAAATTATCCACTCAAAAACTCAGCCTTCTTTTCAGCTTCATGCTGCTCTAGTGTAGTGTGAAGATAGTTCAGTATTTTCTTATCTCCTGAATTGCTTAAACCACAAACCACAATCATGTAGTCTGTTTTGTTTTGTTTTAGAGACAGAGTCTTGCTTTGACTCCAGACTAGTCTTGAACTCAAGTCCAAGCTGGCCTTGAACTCATAGGAAGCCTCCTACCTCAGCCTCCCGAGTGGTAGGATTATAGGAATGTGCCACAAAGCCTGGCTCATGCATTTTAATAAAGAAAATATGTACTCTTTCTGCCACCCTTTGCTGTTATATAATAACTGAATTCCTGAGAGGAAATTCCACTTGAGTTGGAGAGCATCCCTACCCGTGAAATAACAACACTCTGTTTAAACCTGATTGATAACAGACAAAGGATACAAATTTAAAATAGCTACATAATGTCAATCAGGGTATAATATTGAGACATTTTAGGAGATTTCAGTTCCAAATTCTGACTGTGATCCCCAGAAAACTATTCCATTATCTGAGTGTGACAGTGCCTTCTTTCTAGGATATAGCGATAGTGAGATTTATACAAATGGACAACAGAAAGCCCAGGTGAACTCAGAGTCAAGTCCACGTTGCTCTTCTGTGATCAGAGAGGGGAAATTTCCATGGAACTTCAGGGAAATATGATATCTCCTTGGCCCCGTAAGAAAAAAAACCTCAAGAAAAAAAAAAAAACCTGAAAAGTGCACTAACTCTTGGTGCTTTTTACTCAACAGAACTTCCTCGAACTTACCAGGAATATGAGAGCAGTCTGACCTTGAAAATGTTCCTGTTTCAGTTTGTGAACTTTTACTCATCCTGCTTCTATGTAGCTTTCTTTAAAGGGAAGTTTGTCGGCTACCCTGGGAAATACACGTACTTGTTTAATGCGTGGAGAAGTGAAGAGGTAAGAATTCTCTTGCGAATTGGAGCTGTATGTCTCAAATAACTATTTGTTAACAAGAACTTTGTGATGAGCCTTAACTCAGATGTATCCAAGATGCAAGAGAAGTCCAGACAGAGAGTGTGCACAGATGAGATTTTTCATCTGTTAGAATGTTGTATTTCCTTGTGCAGAGATTTATAATGGTGCCTGTGGTTGACTAGCAAAACACCAAATGAAATCAGCAATGTCTTTATTCCCAATGGCTTCCTACAAAGGATTCATGATCCCTTTCTGCAGAACAGATCTCATTGTCAACACCGGAGCGGGACAAGGTCAACAGTTTGCAACCATGGGTGTGCATCTGGATTACACGAAGAATACACTGACCCTTGACCTCAGTAGGGCTTGGATCCCCTTAAAGGGAGTTGATGGAATCTAATGTGGTTACCTCTCACTGGTCTATGATCTTGCCTGGAACTATTTGGCTAACTATCTCTCTAATCCTTTTAATATACTCCCCCATTTTAAATCCTGGACAGGGAAGTAATGTTTAGAGTCTCCTTTTGTTGCAAAATTATACTTATCATTAACTTTTCTCCTCTTTTTGCTTCCAACTAGTGTGATCCTGGAGGCTGTTTAGTGGAATTGACAACCCAGTTGACCATCATAATGATTGGGAAACAGATTTTCACAAATATTAAGGAAGCAATTTATCCGTATGTATGACTTACAAGTGTTTAGTTTTATTCAATTTAAGTAACCATAAGAGATTTCCCTGGACAAAGTTGAAATTTGTTTTACTTTGGTGTCTTTGTTACAAAATATTTAAGGATGCAAAAATAGTTTGTAATCAACAGTGAAAAATGTGCTGATTACATAGGCTTTTGACTGTTTAATTATTCAAGTTCATTGTTAGCAAAGCTTTAAATTTTATTGTATTTTTTAATTGAGTGTAATTATGGAGTACAATGTGACATTTTGTATATGGGGTGTCACGTAAAATTGAGAAAAAAAATAATTATCCATATCTTTCACATTTCACAAGAAAAATTAAATGTAGCTTATACTCTGTAGATTATTCCACATGCTGCTTTGTATTTTATATTGTTATTAAAGGTTGAACTTTTGACCTAGGGATATAGCTCAGCAGCACTGTACCTGCCTGGCAAGTGCAAGGTCCTGAATTCAATCCCCAGTACCAGAAAAAAGAAAAAATAGAACTTTTAAAAATATGACATGTCATGTCATTTAGACATAGAGATCATCTGTGAATGAAATACTGGAGAATTTTCAGGTTACTATGGGAAAAGATTCTGCTATGATCCTGAAACAGGGCAATCTTGAATAAATTATAGGAAGAGAAACTAAAATGATAGTTGGTTTCAAATAGTAGATTAACAATTTTTAATAGATGAATGAAAAGTAGAGAATCATAAAACCATGATTATATGGTTTTGCTGAGATATCAGTTTGCTACCTGCAGAATAAAGTAGATGACAAGTATCTCCCAGAGACAGGGCCACAGAGAAACTAATTTGAATATGTAGATGGAATAGACTTTTTAGAGACAAAGACACTAAGAGTTTTCACTCATTGAGATCCACTGGAAGTTGTACTTAAAGATTCAAATTAAAAAACAAAAGAGATCACAGTAATGTAGGACATCACAGTGGGTGAAATGCTTTACAAAGATTTGGAAAATTGATTTTAAATGATAATGAATTTAAAGAAGATGCAAATAAATAGCTGAATAAAATAAGGATGATAATGAAGAATATAGAAAGAAATTTAATAAAGAGGCAAAACTGAGAACAATCTACCATGAAGATATAACAATTATAAATATAGGTTCATCAAACTTTGGTTTGTCCAGTTTTGTAAAACTTTCATTACTCAATATAAAAAAATATATAAACCCCAATACAATAATAGTACATGGTCATAATACTTCAGTATCACCAATAGATGGTTCATTCACACAAAAAATTAACTAAAAACCATGAAAGTTAAACTAAATCATAGATCAAAGGAACCCAGACATCTTCTAAACATTCCACTAAAATGCAAAATACATACTTTTAGCAACTCATGAGCATTCTGCAAAGTAGATCATACAAATATAAAAATTCAAAATAATCTCTATCATATCAATCAAAATAGAAGAAGCTATAAAGTCACAAAAGTAACCAAAGAAATGATGCAAGAATAGGAAAATTGGACAACTCATTTTTGAGCAACTGGTTGATGAAATAAACCAATTTATTAAAAAATTTAAAAATTCCTGGTCTGGAGATTTAGCTCAGTGCTTCGGGGACTTGCCTTGCAAGTGCAAGGCCCTGAGTTCGATCCCAGTAACCACATACAATGATGGGCGTGGTGGCTCAAGCCCACCAGCCATCAATACCACATACCACAGTGCTGGGCGTGGTGGCTCATGCCTGTAATCCCAGCACTCGGGAGGCAGAGGCAGGGGAATTGCTGAGTTCTAGCTTGCCTGGGCTACATAGTGAGCTGAGGGCCAGCCTGAACTACAAAGCGAGACCCTGTCTCAAAAAAATAAATAAATAAATAAAATTCCTAAAAGGAGATGACAATGAAAATCCAGTTTAACATAATCTCTGAAGGGGAGGCAGCATTCCAAATAAAGATCATAGCTATAAGTGTCTGAATTTAAAATGCGAAAGAAAACACAAGTAATAAATCTAGAGGTGTATCTCAAGGTATAAAAAAACAATAACAAGCCAAAACTGCCAGAGCCTGCCAGCAATCAGACAGCACCTGAGTCAGGGGTGAGGATGAAGAAAACACAAGACAGACAAAGACAGACAAAGATGGAAGTGGGAGACAAAGATGGAAGTGGGAGACAAAGATGGAACTGCTCAGTCAGTACCGAGCAGGCACCACGTTTATTGATCAGGCTATATTTATACTGATTTAGAAGGGTAATATGATGTCAATAATGGTTACTATGATCTTATACATTTATCATTTGGTTGGTAGAAACAAAAACAGGTAGTCAAGAAATCAGCACACTTCCTAGAAGTGAGAACAGAAACAAATGGTAACTATAAACATGATGATCATAAGTCTGAAATCATTTCTCAAAATGTCAAACTACAATTCTCTGAAATCTTTTCCCTAACTCTAAATTCCTTGTACTACTTTATATTAATGCTTAACTTTTAATAGAATAAGACTAGAAGAATAAGTATATCCATCATAGAGTTAATTAATTCTGCTAACTCTATTGAACTCTGTCCTAGCCTATGTAGAAACTGGAAGAGAAACAACACGTTGCTAACTTGAGAGACAATGGTCAGCAGGCCCCGCACAGGAATAGGGGAATTTTCCCAGAGCCAGGACATGTTTTCGGGCGGTAACCCAGGGCAGCTCCTTGTTAGAGCAGATCCTCTGGTATATTCAGGGCAACACCATAAAGTGCAGACCCCCGACTCAGGAGTTATTCCCCAGAACCCCAGGCATAGATGCCTGGTTCAATTACACCATGCTGAGCCGCATCCCACAAAAAAACAAATCTAGTAAGGGAATAAATAATAAATGTCAGAGCTGAAAATAATCAAGTAGAGACTCATGATAAATACAAAGGATCAATGGAGCAACAAATTGATCCTTTGAAAAGATAAACAAGAGCGATTAGCCATTAGTCAAATTAGTCAAAGAGAGAAAAGACATAAGTCAACACAAAGAGATGTATTACATCATGTGCCATCATCAAGCTTATTTAATTGAAAGAATGTGAGGATGGTTCAACATAAACATAATGTACCCCACAAATAGAGAATGCTAGAAAACACGTGATCTTGTGAATTGATACACAAAACACCTTTGACACCTAAAATAGGGTATATTTTCATATGAAAAACCCTGAAGAAAGTAGGTTCAAAGAATTATACCTCAATATATGAATGGAAAAAAAAAAACCCTAAACTTTTCCTTTCAATTCAGAAGCAAAGACAACTACTCTTACCACTCTTATTCAGTATAGTACTTGGAATTTTAACCAGAAGCACCATGGAAGAAAAAGGTAAAACAGTTACAAATAGGAATTAAAAAGTTGAGTACTTCTTACCCATAAATAATATCATCTTATACTTAGGAGATTCTAAATTAGCTGCTGAAAGATTTATATCTGATAAGTATAATAAAATATCAGCGTACAGGATCAACCTTAAAAATCATCAGATTCTCTGTGCACCAATATTTGATTAGCTGAGAAAGAAGTCAAGCAAACAGTTCCATTCTCAATAGGTTAAAATTTTTAATTAGTAAACTATCTAACCAAGGAAGTCTAGGGTCTCTATAATAAAATTATAGAACACTGAATGAAGAAATTGAAGAAGATATTAGAAGAGAGAAAGATCTCCACTTATTAAAATGATCATGCTATTGAAAGTGCTATGCAAAGTATATGCAGTCCTCCTCAAAATATTAATGACATTTTTCAAGGAACTAGGGAAAAGAATACTAAAATTCATATAGAATCAAGAAAGATACAAAATAATCAAAGTAATCCAGAGACTCCTAAAATTTTGGTGATATCACAGCACCTGATATTAAAATACACTACAGTGTCATTGTAACAAAAGGAACCTGGTACCAGGATAAAGCATATATGTGGAACAATGTCTCTGAGTAAGTATAGGTCAGTAAGAAGAGTCAAGATTGTCTCATTTTCTTCTTATCCCAGGAAGGCGTGTTGTGAAGATTATACTAGTTCACATCATGTATCTCCTCGTTGTTTGATGTTATCTTTTCTTGGAGTCATTTCAGATTTAACACAGTAACCTCCTGACTCCTTTCTGTTTGGCTTTCTTTCATGTGTTTACTTTTATCATTTCCAACAGCTTGGTTTTTAATTGGTGGAGACGTAGAAAAGCTCGGACCAACTCTGAGAAACTGTATAGTCGTTGGGAGCAAGATCATGACCTTCAGTGTTTTGGACAACTTGGGTTATTCTATGAATACTTAGAAACAGGTAATTTTCAACCGTTGTTATGAAGCATAGATTAAAAACTCAATGAAGTCAGTGTATTTTTTATCTCTTAATATTTATTTTGGTCATGCATACAGGAGATTCCTGTCATTGAACGCTGGGTGAAAGAAAGAATGAATCAGGATCAAAAGATTTATTCAAAATTTCCTCATCCCACTAAATAGAATGAAGAATAAAGTCCCCATTCAAAATACGAACTTCAGAGACTTTTTCTTATTAATTGAATGTTAATATTGTTGATCCAAGTCAAGTAAGAATGATATTTTAACTTCTTTTCTCTGCCTTGTGACTACTGGGAATCAAAATAAGTCAGAAAATATTCCCAATGCCTGAAATCACTGAGTGTACACCCTTTAGGTCAGGCTGAAAAGAAATTAGCTATGTAAGGTAGACCCAGGCTAAAAATAAGAAATTCATGAAACATTCCAAAGACTGAACAGGGAAAATATGTTGAGGTGATATTTTAGGAAAGACAATTCAGGGAACTGTATTTTGTTTTGTTTTGTTTTGTTTTAACGTGCTCAGAAAATTTCCACTTGAGTTACTTTGCTTCTCCAGTGGAACCACAGAGAACAAGTTTTCTTCGCTGGTTCTCAAACCCCATAATATCATGGTGAATTGCATGATATGATCAAAAAATTGATTCTTTTGTATGACATGATGTGATATTTCAAATCAGAACCAGTACATTTAGTAAGTTTTTAGTATATGTGCTGCTGAAGCGAGCACAACATTTAGTAAGTTTTTAATACAGATGCATGGAACATCTGTATAACTTTTAAATAGATCAGTGCATACAGGCATAGGCATTAGTATTGAAATTATAAGAGGACATGAAGCTTTCATATCAAGATTAATTACCATTTCGTGAGACGCAACTAGGTTAATGTATCCTGGAAACTTAGCCACATCACCTCTAATCTTGAAATAATTGTTTAGATCACTCATTCCTTGGCATATTTTATTTTTTGAGGATATTAAAAGTTGGATTGTGTAATTGATTTTCTATGAGCCATAAAGATTCTAGCTAGAGGTTTGTGCTGCCTCTGTCTGATGTCTCCTCTTTGTTTTATATTTGTTTGGTGATGACAGTCAGAGAGAAAAGAGTCAGTATGTGTTTGTGCTCTTAATATAAAGACTGATGCAATCTTGCAATGAAAGTTGAAGTGCAAAGATACTGAAGACGCATTCAACATGGAGGAGCAGTGGAAGGAATCTTTCTCCCTTCCTGGAAAGCCATTTCCGGGTTTTGTTTCCTTTCCACGGTGTGGAAAGTCCAGGCCGTCTGCTGCGTGGGTTCCCTTGGTCCAAGCATTGCTAGAAACCAAAGAACAAAAGCAAGGCAGCTTGCAGCCCTCAGCGAAGCCTCACGAAATGACAGAAAGTTTACTTAGAAGAAGCCAAGAGAATTAAAATATTAGGGTCTTAACAAATAAATACCTTATACATAATATTTATAGTTTCTCTGTAAAACTATTATTAGTATGTGCTCGTAAAGCATATCACAAGCACACTGTACGTCACATCTGCCTGCTTTTCAATTCCCCCTCCCCCTCCTCCCCTCCCCCACCCTTGGGTCCTCTTCCCCTCTCAACAGTCTACCTCTCTGCTTCCTACCATCTTTCTTAGACTTTACTGTATAAATTATTCATGGTTTGAATTTCATGAAAAAGATTGAATTTGAGATGATATTTAACCTTCTATGTCTGGTTTACTTCATTTAATTCTGCATAAGTATACACATATATTGTACGTATACAAATTTAAACACACACCAGGTATTAAAACATGCAAAGTAATCAGCCATCGTCTTTAATCTGAAAGGTATATAGACTTGAGAGGAGATATTTAGTTAGCCAACACGGAAGTAATTGCCATAAAAACGTAACGCCTAGTCCAGCATAAACGTAAGCTTAGCCCTTACAAAAGGCCAAGAACAGACTGTTCAGACAGGAGAGCTCTCAGAAGGCAGAAAAGGGACAGAACTGAGCTCCATGTCTTAGCTCCTCTAATTCTAGCAGGTGAAGAAATCGCTGCCTCCTTTTTATCGGAGGCAGATGGAAGGAGATCTGAACTGGGTGACCGTGCGGATCTCTTCCCGGTGGGAGAAACGGCAGGAGTCCCCAGCAGGTCCCTGTGCTGCTTGCACCCCGAGACTGAGTTGATGTCTTTCTTGTTCTCTGCGCAGTGATCCAGTTTGGATTTGTCACCCTCTTTGTGGCCTCTTTCCCCTTGGCCCCCCTGTTTGCCCTCATAAATAACATCGTAGAGATCCGCGTGGATGCCTGGAAACTGACCACCCAGTACCGGAGGCCCGTGGCTGCGAAAGCGCACAGCATAGGCGTCTGGCAGGACATCCTCGCCGGCATGGCGGTGCTTTCTGTCGCAACTAACGTAAGTGCAGCTGCCTCCCTGTGGCTGCTCTGCGCTTTGCTTTCCGGAAACGGAGACGAGTGGGCAGAGCTTAACTCAGTCTTATTTACACTTGTTCCCTCTCGGAGATCGACCATAAATACAAAGCCTCCTAAATTTGTATGCACTGAGAAGATAAACCCATGGCAGATAGACTCTTAAAAAATACAATAAAAATTATACAATCACTGATTAAAATTTCTTGATAGTTTCTTACTACATGACCAATTAGATGAAAATAAGTAATGATATAAAATATTTGAATAGTGCCGGAGGGTTAGCTCAGTGGTTCCGGCGCCTGCCTCGCAAGCGCAAGGTCCTGAGTTCGATCCCCGGTAACCACATACAATGCTGGGCGTGGAGACTCACGCCCACCAGCCATCAATACCACATACCACAGTGCCGGGTGTGGTGGCTCACGCCTGTCATCCCAGCACTCGGGAGGCAGAGGCAGGAGGATTGCTGAGTTCCAGGCTTGCCTGGACTACATAGTGAGCTCAGAGCCAGCCTGAACTACAAAGCGAGACCCTGTCTCAAAAAGAAAAAAAAAAAAATTGAATAATGCAGTTGAGATTGTTGATACATACATTGGTCTGCCACAGTCAGAGAATATCAGAGAATATGCATTTACTTATGTCTGTGGTGCATTTACATAAAAATAGTAAGAATAGTCTTTTCCCAAGGCTACAAATCTTCCAGTGCATATTCATCTACAACAGGGCTTTAAATATTGAATTTCATAGGAAAATCAACAGAGAAAATCAAACTAATTAACATGTTTACTACTTTAAGAAGAAATTAAATTGTAAATTATTTAAATTGAAATTATAGGCAGCTTCTAAAATGAGACTCTACTTGAATGAGTAAACTGTAATTACAGCAAATTTTACAGTTCTAAATCCTCTAAGAAGAAGAAGAAGAAAAGAGAGAATGAGGAAGATACCGGAAGGCATGAGCTCAGCAGTGACTTCAACACAGAGAAAAATGTGAACAAATTAACAAAGTACGGAAAAGAATAAAATGATACATTAAATTATAATACAAAAAATACAGCTGCTCAGTCAAGAATTGCTTTGTTGAAAAGACAGAACAAGCAAAACCCTGAAAAACTGAAAGCTTGCTATGTAATCGTTTAGCTTTAAAAATTAATCTATTTGAAATTAGCAGTTTACCAAAAGTAAAAATGCCAAATATATTCAGTAAAGGATAATCTGAATGTATAGCAGCCATAGAATTAATAATAAACTTACAAATTTTACAACTAAAAAATACTGATAGTAAAACCAGAAGGTTTCCAATTAATTCATCTATCTTAAAGGAAAGGTGCTATTTATACAATTTCAGAGCTCAAGAAAGGACTGGAAAATAACCTCCCCATGGAGAGAGTGTACTAGGTTTAGGCTGTGGAAAGTTTCCAGCCCTTGGCCTTTCTCTTTCCACTTCCTCTCCTCAACACTCAGATACACTGCTAGCTTATGGAACTGGTCCAGCAGGGAGAATGCAGTTCGAGATAATAGAACTATAAAATGACACAAATGGAAACACAAGAAATGATAAAGACAGATACATTTAGTTTCAATTTTCAACTTTGCCACTTTGAAGCTATGAAATCTTGGCATATTTATTCAGTACTATCAATGAGCTCTTGCAGATTGTAGACCAAACAGGAGATATTGCTATCGCTGATTATAGTGCTTCAGTCATTTTGTACCCATAAGACTTCGGGAATGAAAGATTACATAGATCTCATGCTTCATAGTTCTTTCTCTCCCTCTGGCTTCGTCATTCAGGCTTTCATTGTCGCGTTTACTTCGGACATCATCCCCCGTCTGGTGTATTACTATGCCTACTCCACGAACACCACGCAGCCTTTGAGCGGCTACGTCAATAACAGTCTGTCAATATTTCTGATAGCCGATTTCCCAAACCACACTGTACCTTTGGATAAACGAGACTTCACCACGTGCAGGTATGTTTTCTGTCTGGATTTTAATTTGGCCATTTAAACATTTCTGAAGTTGTTCAATTCTTTCATGTCTTATAAGGTCAGGGATTAGCTTAAAGCAAAAAAAAATCCTGAGTCATAGTATGACTCAGGGCTGGGGATTTAGCTCAGTGGTTCTGGTGTCTGCGTCACAAGCCCAAGGTCCTGAGTTTGATCCCTGGTACCACATACTGCAGTGCTGGGCATAGTGGCTCACGCCTGTCATCCCAGCCCTCAGGAGGCAGAGGCAGGAGGATTGCTGTGAGTTTGAGCCTAACCTGGGCTACATAGTGAGCTCAGGGCTAGCCTGAACTACAAAGTAAGACCCTGTCTAAAAAAAAAAATTAGTATGATTCAACTCCAGAATTCATATATTTCACGATTATGATTTTGGAAAGAGCAATGTACCCCAAAAAAAAGAGATTATAGGTAATCATTGTGCTGACTTTTCAGTTTCTTATTTTTAATTTTTTTCAAAATGCTTCTTCACCGATCAATGCCTCTTGGTTTTAAGTTGTAATATGTATGCATCATACATGATGATCATATTATGTATATTACTTCAATTTAAATATGTACCCTTAGAAAAGAACAAGAAAAACCCACTAGGATCATGTGTTCTTTTACCAGCTATCCCATTTAAAGTGTGAACTGCTGTTTCCATACTCTATATCTCATAAGGATCTTTATACTATAGAATTTTAAAATGACAGGCAGATAGTTAGACACCACAGTCACTTAAATCTTAAACCAAATGCTTACTTCTTTTAGGATTCCAACAAATAATGATAAAGAGAAAAGTTATAAGACAAGCAGACAAAAATATTGACATATGCTACAGTTGCATATAGAAGATTGAAAGCATGATGGAGTATAGACATTAATGTCGGATTTATTGATTTTATCATTTTGTAGTGAGACTATGTATTTGAAGAGCATCAATATCTAGGAACTTTATAGAAAAGAATGAGTTTACAAAGATGAGTATCAAGAAAAATCTAGAAAAAATAATCAGAAAAATAGAATAATGAAGTGTCGACCCTTCCGAACAAAAATAGAAGTTGAAAAAAATAAAAATGATTGACAATACCAATTTGTTCTGGAAAAGACAAGTGAGAGAAGGGTTAAAATGTCCCTCCCTTTAATGATGGATGGTAATCATTTGTGGCAGAGAGATAGCTAGAACTAAGTGTCTTCAGGATTAGGAAAGAAAAAGAAAGGGGAGAACAAACTTTATAAGCCATTTGAGAAGTTAACCTCCGAAGGGCAAGAGATACGTCTCTTGTCTAGTTCTCTGTCAGAGATGCGCGGCGTGCAGGTGGAAGGTGGCCGTGGTTTTCCATGAAGAAGACACCATTCCGTTTGTCCATTGTCTTCCTGTGGCCTGACTTCTGGGGTTGATGCATAAGAAGAGTTCAGGCCTAGTCTCTAGTTGGAGCAACTGCTGATTTTTTCTATTTATTTCCATTTTTTTTTTCCCCAGGTACAGAGACTACAGAAATCCTCCTGGGGATGAGAACAAATACCTTCACAATATGCAGTTCTGGCACGTCCTCGCTGCCAAGATGACGTTCATCATCATCATGGAAGTGAGTGTTCTCGACAGAAAAGGAAAAGAAAAATACAGCCTTTTCGCTTGAGATCAAGAAAGGGATAGAGTCCATTATTTTGCAAAAAGCCTATTATGTCCTGGTTCTGGCAGCTAGTTTTATCCATGATTATCTTGTGGACTAAACTTAATTACTTTTCCAGCTGTTTCTGATACTCAGCACTCATGATTAGTTAAAGTCAAATCAAATTAGAGATAAGTTTCAGCAACAGATACAAAGGGTGATCAAAATATACGGTGAATGTTTAAATAAAATATATCGTGGTTAGAGACACACTGTCATCCCTCCCTCCCTTTGAGCACGCTTGTGCCACTATTCTTGCCACTTTCTGAAGCAGCTCTGGAAGTCCTCTTTCGTGAGTGTCTTTACAAGGTGTGACCCCAGATCCTGTGAATGCCGCTGCACAGGGTGGTCTAGTGGCCAGGCAGGCTCCTCAAAGCCTTATAGGGCCTCCTCCTCCAGGATCTTCACGGCCTGCAGCGCTGTGCACCTCTGGCTCTTCCTCAAAGTCCAAACGACTGTGAAAGGAAGATAGTTTGATTTAACTGAGGACATGGAAGCAGTCATGACAGAGCAACTAAAGACATTCATGAAAGAGGACTTCCAAAATGGCTTCCTAAATGGTAAGAACAGACTATAAGCACTTATAAAGTGAGGGGGAGCATCTTGACGTGGATTCAGGGCACAGTGTCTTTTGCTGCGGTTTTTAAAAATGTGAACAATCACCACACACTGTGGGTCAGCCTCCCAAGGGCAGGCTGTCCAGTGCTTTGGCCTCTGGCCTTGTGGACTGTCTAGTGTAGTCGTAGACAACAGGTGTAGAAGAAAAGCAAAGTGGTACTGACGAACTTAAAAAGTTACTGCTCCAAATTATGATATAGGAAGGGGATTGAAGGCGAGATAAATAAGGAGCCCTGTTACAGTAATAATTAGAAACTCTGGCTGTGGCCCAAGCAATCCTGGTCTGGTCCTGTTGAATTTGTTTTAATATTATCAAGGTTAAACACATACATTAAAGAAACAATGTGCTGGTAATAAACAGAAGGGAAACTTACATGTTTAGCGTGTGGAGGGGGGTGTGGGCTGGGGAGGGGAGCAGGAAAAAATGAGAATTAAATTGTGCCATATACTGGTACAAGTTCCCAATATTAAGTGTGATTATGAGTGTATATACAATGTACCAATGAAGATAGAATTTTTTTAAAAAATTAAATAGTCCTACATGGCTAAAAAGAGAGTAGGTTTTTTTTTTTTCTATATCCTCGAGTCCTTATCTCTAAAGGAAAATATTTGAAATTTTAAAACGAATTTTTTCTTGTAGCTTACTCTGGCTAAAAACACCTATATGCCATGTTTGTAGATAATAGTTTTAGATTTTTTTTTAGCTTTAGATGTTATTTACCTCATTTTTTTATTTTGATACTATTTTTTGACTTGCTACTGTGACAGACCATATACATTATACACATGCACACTTCTATACACGAACACATTTATGGAGAAATTTTCCTTTCTCTTAGCTCTCAATATAATGGCAGCATCATTTTTTATTTACATAAAGTTATAATTCTTTTATTATGAAATCCAGTATCTCAAAGAACAGTAATTGGTAACTTATTAGTTGTCTACCTGATCTAATCTGATTTAAGCCATGGATAGATTTGTTTCTTCCCTTTAGAATGACTTGTCATTTTTGCTGCAGAAATATTCAAGGGTTTAATAGAGAGCCATCTCCAAATACATTTTTTTTTTTTTTTGCTTTTTGAGACAGGGTCTCACGTTGTAGTTCAGGCCCTGAGCTCACTATGGTGCCCAGGCAAGCCTCCGCGAACTCAGCAATCCTCCTGTCTCTGCCTCCCGAGTGCTGGGATGACAGGCGTGAGCCACCACGTCCAGCATTGTGGTATGCGGTGTTGATTGTTGGTGGGCGTGTCTCCACGCCCAGCATTATATGTGGTTAACCGGGGATTGAACTCAGGTCCTTGCGCTTGCGAGGCAGGCGCCAGAACCACTGAGCTAACCCTCCGGCCCTCCAAATACATTTTTAATACTTGGTCACAATCTGAAGTATTTCTTTTCATCAGCAGTTTTAAATAAAGTATTAGAGCTGAGTGTCAGTAGCCAACGTTTATGTTATGTCTCTGTAAACAATTAGAAACTACATCCTCTTTTCATGTATTCCACTCTGAATCCATTTTCCTCATTATAATCAGGTTTTCCCTTCTGTCTTTCCCTCTCCTGGTATAGCCCTTAGTTGTCGTGAACTTGCCGCTTTGCCCTCAGTTTCCTCTACAAGTTAGCCTGTCTTCCAGTTTATTCCGTAACTTCTCTGGAAACACTCTACACACTGAAAGTTTGGTATTTTGAATGCTGACTTTTTTCGTGCATATAACTGTCATAGAAGTGAAGCCTAAAAGTTGTTTTCCCTTCAAAAAAGATGATCAAATTCATGATTTTTTTTAGTGCATCACTCCATTTTTTTTCCAGCTAGATAGCATTGTGAAAAGCAGGGCGAGTCTAATCTCCAGGTCCCTGTTTATGATCTTTTTTTTTTTTTTTTTTTAACTCAGTGAACTTTGAGGATTCTCCACTAGTCTTGCTTTTATGAAACCTCACAAGAAAGTTCCTTACTATTTAACAAAATAGTCATTGTGCGTAGTCCCTGAAGTCCTTAGATTTGAAAACATGGATGCTTTTCAGGTGGAGGAAATTTGTTGGAATTATTCATTTAAAAACTGCCCCTGGGCCGGAGGGTTAGCTCAGTGGTTCCGGCACCTGCCTTGCAAGCATAAGGACCTGAGTTCGATCCCCGGTTACCACATATAATGCTGGGCGTGGTGGCTCACGCCTGTAATCCCAGCACTCGGAAGGCAGAGACAGGAGGATTGCTGAGTTCGCGGCGGCTTGCCTGAGCACCATAGTGGGCTCAGGGCCAGCCTGAACTACAAAGCGAGACCCTGTCTCCAAAAAGCAAAAAAAAAAAAAAAAAAACTGCCCCTTGTCTTTGTTCTGTCTCTGTTCTAACTTTTTTTATACAGATAATACATTTCCTCTTTTGAAATTCTAATTTTCATTTCCTCTTCTTCATAAGTATATAGATTTGCATGCCCATTTTTCATTTTTATATCTTTTGGTCCTTTCATAATCTCTTTATTCTTGTTTTGAATATTCAT
>PVIC010042830.1:0-15655 GCA_004025085.1 Thryonomys swinderianus
AAAAAAAAAAAAAAAAAAAAAAAAAAAAAAGAAATGTGAGTCGGAAACACAAAAAAGAGGCAACCCTTCCCCCCATTATCCTCCCAAATTCCAAATACTGTGGCCTTACCAGCCACCAATCACTTGATGTCAGCAAGGAAAGCTCTCAGACGTGGGGAGAGTGGGGCAGAACATCACAAACTAGGCGGTGACAAGCCCACTTGCAAGGAGCCACAGCTGGCAGCCCTGGGAACAATGAGGAAATGGAAAGACCCAGGCCAGGGTGGACAATTTCCTACTATTTCCCTCAACATTGGAAAGAGGTAGGACAGTGAAATTCTGCCTACTGTCCCATGCAGGCAAAGGAGGTTGCCAAGCTTGGGGACTACACCAAGTTACATGAGTTGGCAAACAGGGACAAGGGACAGATACACCTGAGGGTAAAGGAACAGGAAGTGTCACCTGGGGCAGAGGGCTTCCAGTCATCTACTCCGCAGAAAGCTACTAGAGGGAGACTTAAGATTTGCCCCACAGCTAGGGAAGAAGTGGCAGGGTAGGTGTTGGCCAAACTACATCACATTGTCTTCTTAACATTAATCGAGGTGATCAAATCTTGGGAAAGAGACAAAGGTCTACAGCTGGCCACGCCCCAAAACATGGCTTGAAGCTAGAAGGCAGGTGCAGACAGGCTGACAACCCTCACCTAAGGACAGTTCAGCATGTCACAGAGGGGAAAGCAGCTTGGCTGCCAGATATGTGACTATGATGGGAATTGTTTGGACATTATATGTGACCGGATTCAATCCAATTGAACGGAACAGGGTGAAGTGGTAGATAACACCTCTAGACAAATAAAGCCAAGATTGCATCATTGGAAACCACAATCTAATTTAATAGTCCTTCATGTCAACAAATAACATTTCTTCACTCTATGTGACCTCAACTTTTAGCACAAATAAAATAAAATGAAATAAAAACATGAAAACACAAGGCAACAAAATTCCTTTAAAGCTAACCAACTCTCCAAAAGAATACTTCAAGGGCACCAATTGAAGAAATGAAAAAGAAAATAGCTGAGCTGTACAAAATGTTAAAAGAGGAAGCAAAGAAAGTTGGCAAGCTTATGGTTGATGTAACTGAACAGATAAGCAGAATTAACAAATTTACCAATGTGGTTCAACAGAAGTCAAACAAAACTAGAAGAGCTAACCAAAACCATCTAAAACATGAATGACAAATTTCCAAAGAAAAGGAATTCATGAAAAGGTACCAAACAGAAATCCTGGAGATAAAAAAAATTCTACTGAGAATATGAACACCAGAAATGACCAATTAAGGAGAAAGGATCAGAACTAGAGGACAGATAAGAAACAGAATATGATCTACTCAGAAAACCTTAAAAAGGACAAGATAGTAAAGAAATGGATCCAACAGCTACCAGATGACACTAAGACTAATCTAACACTAACTGGAGTTAGAGAAAAATGACAGGGTAGTACTCATGGAATAAAATAATAGCAGAAAATGTTCCAAGTATAGGGAAAGAACTCAACATACAGATAAGCAAGACATATAGAATTCCAAATGATTACAAGGACAAAAGTAGCTCACTGTGACACATTATAGTCAAAACCCCAGAATCCCAACACAGAGACAGAAGCTTAAACAGCTAAGAGAGAAAAGCAATGAATCACTTATAAAGGAAAGTCCTTGAGTATTACAGTAGATTTTTAAACTTAAATGGCTTGGAGAGCTTGGATCAAAGTATTTCAATCCCCAAAAGAAAACAACTTTCAACTCAAACTAATATACCTTGTAAGTCTCTGAAAATTGATGGAGAAATAAGGATAACCTACAACAAAGAACAACTTAAGAAATCCACGACAGCTGAAGTAGCACTCCAAAATATTTTCAAGGATATCCTAGACAGAGACAATGGTGTTTCTGTCTAGGAGACAGAGATATGGAAAAAAAGAGATATGGAATTAATACATTAAGTAAAGGAATCAGTTAAACGAAAAAGGAAAATATCAAGGAATCAAAACCAGGAAAATATTGTAATGATAGCAATAAGAGAGTAACTTTCAAAAATAACCCTCAATGTAAAGGTCTCAACTTCCTAATTAAAAGACACTGATTGACAGATTGGATAAAAAACAAAACCCAATGGTTAGCTATATCCAAGACATACATTTGGTCTAACCAAGTTAAATTCATAGATTACAAAAAAAAATCAAAGGAGAAAAACAATATTCCATGTATCAGGACCCCAAATGCCAAGCTGGGATAGCAGTCTTATTCCCAGATGAAGTGGATTTAAACATAAAACTGATCAAAAGAGGCAAAGTACTTCACTACATATTGGTTGAAGAAACAATTCAACAGAAAGCCATAAAGATTGTACATATATATGCACCAAATGCAGTACAACCAACTGCATAAAACAAACACTAGTGAACATTCAAGATCAAATAAGTATCAACACAATTATAGTGGGGAACTTTAATAGCCAACTTTAAAAAATAAATCAGAAAGATCCTTTCTAATGTTTAGGTCCCAGAGTGCCAGAAGCAAGCTTTATTTCTTGTGCTAATTAATTTTATCCATTGATATGTCTGGTCCAAGGGATACCCAGATACTTCATTAAACATTATTCTAGATACTTCTGTGTTTTCCATGAGATTAACATTACCTACAGATACTTTGAGTAAAACAGGTTGCCCTCTATAATGTAGGATGGTGTTATCCAGTCAACAGAAAGGCTAAACAAAACAAAAAGAACAGCCTGCCTAAAGAAGAGAGACACCTCCAGCAGACTGTTTTCAGGCTTTATATGCACAACAGCTCTTCATGGTTCAATAGCAAACTCAGCTTTGCTGAGTTTTTAGCCTATGGGCCTATGCTATGGACTTTGGACTTAAGGGGCTTATAACTGCATGAGGCAATCCCTTATAATTAACCTATATACATATACACATTATATGCTATTGGTTCTCTTCCTCTAGAGAGCCTTGAACCCCGAGAAGCAGGGGCAAGAGAATTCTCTGACAAAACTGACAGTGTCATCTGGGAGGTTTCACAATACATCAAGACTCTACAGTGAAAAAGTCCTGCTCATGCACACAAGTTTTCATTCATCATTTTAGTGCATACAGACAAGCTCATGCCTAGTAGAGCAAGAACCACAAAAATAATCTTCACCAACCCTTAGGATGATACCAATGTCACCTTCTTGTTACAAAGACCGTTCCCAAGAGAGCCCAGCATATGAGGTATAATAACATGCCTGCTTCACTTCTCACCATTCAGGCCTACCATCACAAAGGCAGTTTCTATGTTTTTGCTTCTTTCACAGAACATTGAGAGAGACATGCATGGAGGTAGATAAGATACAAATGTTTGTCAAGTGTCAGAAATTTACGTATTTAAAACAGTGCTTATAAAGCCTATTACTATTTTGTAGGGTAGGTTATATATGAACATGTATAACCTTGGCTTGATATTGTTGGACTTGCCTAAATTCACCAAAGTGAAGCTAATCAAAACAATATTATAAATGCATCTTCATAAAGAGACATTAATTGATAATAAAAAATTGAGTATTACCCTGTATAGAATCTTAGTGATTAAACCATATATGTAAAGACTGGGTTTAAAATTATTAGGCAGCAATTTTCTAAATCATTTTTAACTTGAATATAACCTAAGTTTTGTTAATAATATATATCAAGATCTTATAATAAAAATTTTCTTATGTCCATTAATATGTTTGCTTTAACATGGGAAAATATGTATCTTTTCAGAATTTGTACCACTGTGAACTTAAATTCAACTTAACAATTACTGAACTACTAAAAGGAAAACTCACAACAGAGAATGTTAAGTATGTTCAGTGTGTCTCTCACTGAATGTGAATGCCTTTAATAGGCCATAATGGCTTCAGTTAGCCATGAATATTACTACTTCCAGTTTTTTTACATCTAAAACTTCACAGGTTTCTTTTACTTGACAGGAATAGTGGAAATACTAATGCCACAAAGCTGTTAAGGACAACAGATAATGCTCAAAGAACATATTTAAGTTTAAGTATCTATTAGAAAATGTCTTGATATATTTTCCTAGATGTATCCACAAAAACTATAAACTCACAGAGTCATTTCTTGACATTTCCTAACACTGTTCTAGCCAAACAAATCTAGTTCTTCAAATAGGGTTTGTTGCATGACATCTACCTGTCTTTGGCCATGCTATTCCTTCTGTCAGGAATATCCTTTTGTTCTCTCTTTGCCTACTTAAATCCTATCCATCCCCATTTTCTCTCAATGATCAGCACTTTGGCTTAACTTCCAGATTGTTTTTCTTTGGGGAGGGGGTCTGTTTGTCTTTGCAGTCCTGGATGAACACCGGGACTCCAGCAACACAAGGAAGTGCTCTATCACTGAACCATTATCCCTGGACCTGACTGTGATTTTTTTATTTTGTTGACTCATTTCCCCAGAAAATAAATTCCTTTAAGATAAATGACACATTTGATTTTATATTACCAAAGCCTAGCGCAGTAGCTGACACACAGTAAAAATGACTAGTCACAGGTCTTTTCAGTACTCACCATTTTGGCCTGAAGATCAAGCAGTTTTCTCACACGAAATGGTTTGACTAGGAAATGTAAAGAAAAGATTCTATGAGTGTGGTTTAGAAAAAATGAGATGAGTTATATTTAAATATCATTACTTCATATAATTTCTTCTTATAACACATCAGGAAAATAAACACCCTGTTCAGCTAAATAACTAAGCAGAGGCTCTTAAGTATGAAAAAGCAATTTACACAGAGCATCATCATATAAATAACAGTTCTATCGATTTTAACTCTATAACCTCCAAAAAATGCTAATTCCAGAGTGAATATAATACAACCAGAATGAAAATACTCACCGTTGTCTTTTTTGGTGAGTAAATATAGCAAGTGGCAGACATAAGGGCACTATAAAATATAAAAGACATTAAAAGAGAAATGACAGTATATCTTGAACAAAGCTGTAATATACTCTCTTCAAATGTCAATCTTAGGCTACATAAAAAGGCTCTAAGATAGTTTAGTACAGCTTCTCTTTTTTTATACAATAAACCAAGCACTTTTTTAATCCAAAACTGTTGAGACCAGAAATGATTATGAGTTCTGCTTGCTTTAGATTTTGGAATATTTGTATACATTAAATGAGGTACCTTGGGAATGAGACCCAACTCTAAAAACAAATTCAGTTTTGATTCACATAAACCATATACATACAGCTTGAAGCTAATTTTATACAATATTTTTAGTGTACCTATTTTGAGTTCAACATGAAGCCAGGCACAGAGCTGTCCTCTTTAAGATGCAAACTTAAAACATTTATTTTTATTTCTGACTTAAAAGCATTTTCTCATGCCTTCAAACATCACTGTCAACAATGTCTCATATTGCAGTGAGTATAGACATATTTTTTTTCTTGTGGGCTGAGAATCAAACCCAGAATGTCGCAAACTCTAAGCAAATGCATAGCCCCAGCCCAGATATACCACCATTTAATTAAAAGCTCATTCCTCAGTTTGACAAATAATATCTACTTTATAAACTTTTACTTAAATCACAGAATGATTTGCATTTAGGAATTACCACACTGATTTCCACAGTGGTGTACCTCTTCATCTGAGAAGTGTCTATTCATTTCAGATGCCCATTTTGATTTAGGCCTTTAAATTTTTTTTTGGGGGGGGTCCTAAGTCTTGAGTTCTTTATATATCTTAGGTATTAGTCCTTTGTCTGAGGAATAGTTGGTTAAAAAAAAAATTTCCCATTCTGTAGGTTGTCTCTTCACTCTGTTGATGGTTTCTTTTGATGTACAGAAGTTTCTTAATATGATGAGATCCCAGTTGTTGACTTCCTGTAATTTTCCTGTGCATTCAGGGTTTTGTTTAGAAACTCTTTGCCTACACCTATATCTTTAAGAGTTTTACCTATTTTATCTTACAGCAGGTTAAAAAGTTTGTTTTAATACTTAGATCTTTGATTCATTTTGATTTTATTTAGGGCACAATGAAGGACATGGGTCTAAGTTTAATCTTCAGCATGTGGAAAGCCAGTTTCCCCATCACCATTTATTAGAGAGGCTATGTTTCTTACATTGAAGGTGTTTGGGCTCTCTGTCAAAGACAAGGCTGCTGAGTGTGCTTGGAGTTTGTTCCACTGATCCTTAGGGCTGTTTTTTTTTTTTCCCAGTACCATTCTGTTTTATCATGGTAGACTTCTAGCATAATTTTATGTTGGGGATTGTGACGACCCTTGCCTTGCCTTTGGTGCCAAGAATTGCTTTTACTTTTCTGGTTCCAAATGAATTTTAGGGCTTTTTTTCTCTAGTTCTGTGAAGTACACTATTGATATTTTGATTGAGATTACATTGAAACTTTATAACAGTTTTATTTGACCCAGGTATTCTACTTCTTGATATCTATCTTTGTATCATCGTGAAAGTGTTAAAATCATACTATAGTGATATATGCACACCCATGTTTATAGCAGCATGATTTGTAATAGCTAACTCTTGGAAACAGGCCAGATGCAGTTCAACAAATGAATGGATAAAGAAAATGTGGAGTATTTTATACACAATGGAGTACTGTTCTGCCATAAAAGACAAACGAGGCATTTTTAGGTAAATGGATGCACCATGAGACCACACTTTTAAGTGAAATAAATTGGACCTCCATGTTTAAATACTGTATTGTTTCTCTTGTGTGAGACCCTGAAAGGGTAAATAAGGACCAAACTGCATGACATATATTGGGAAGTTGGAAGAAAATGTTCAGATAGGAAGGAAAATAAGGAATGAAGGTGAGAGAAGGGAAGGAAGACAAAAAAAAATAGAAGACAAAAATGGGAACAAAGCTTTTGTAAACACAGAAGAGATGAAAGGTTGAAGTGAAGGGAGGGGAATGAGGAAAAAAAGAAGGATCAAGATATATTACGCAGATTTATCCCACGGATGCAAGGCTGGTTCAATATACATAAATCAATCAATGTAATACACTATATTAACAGACTCAAGGACAAAAACCATATGATTATCTCAATAGATGCAGAAAAAGCATTTGACAAAATCCAACACCCATTTATGATCAAAACCCTACAGAGAATCAGAATCGATGGACTTTATCTCAATTTAATACAAGCTATTTATGAGAAACCAACAGCCAGCATCATACTTAGTGGGCAAAAACCGAAACCTTTTACACTAAGATCAGGAACGAGACAAGGATGTCTGCTGTCAACACTCTTGTTCAATATAGTGCTGGAAACATTAGCCATAGCAATCGGGCAGGACAAAGATAGAAAAGGAATAAAGATAGGAAAGGAAGAAGTTAAACTGTCATTATTTGCTGATGATATGATACTCTATCTAGAGGATCCTAAAAACTCAACCAAAAGACTACTAGACTTAATTACCAGATTTGGTAGTGTTGTTGGACACAGGGTTAATGCTCAAAAATCAACGGCCTTTGTCTACACAAACAACAGACTCACTGAAAGAAAAATTGGGGAGTCAATCCCTTTCACTGTAGCACCCAGAAAAATAAAATATCTAGGAATCAACCTAACAAAGGAAGTGAAAGACCTCTACTCTGAAAACTATAGGACTCTGAAAAACGAGATAGAAAAGGAAATCAGAAAGTGGAAAGACATCTCTTGTTCCTGGGTAGGGAGAACCAACATTGTCAAAATGGCTATTCTCCCACAACTACTATACAGATTCAATGGAATTCCAATTGAAATTCCAACGCTATACTTCACAGGGCAGGAGAAAATAATACAAAAATTCATCTGGAAACACAAGAAACCTAGAATAGCAAAAACAATTCTAAGCAACCACGACATGGCAGGGAGTATTACAATCCCCAATTTAAAACTCTACTATAAAGCCACTGTGATAAAAATTGCATGGTACTAGCAAAGTAACAGACCCGAGGACCAGTGGAATAGATTAGAAGATGCAGAAACAACCCCGGATACTCTAAGCCACCTTATCTTTGACAAAGGAGCCAAACATCCTCAATGGAGGAAAGACAGCCTCTTTAACAAATGGTGCTGGAAAAACTGGACTTCAAACTGCCAAAAACTAAAGCTAGACCTATCTCTTTCACCATGCACAAAACTAAACTCACAACGGATACGAGACTTAAACATTAAAACAGAAACAATGAGCCTGCTGGAAAACAGGTTAGGTAAAACTGTTGGAGACATTGGCTTAGGCAGAGACTTTATGAAAAAATCCTCTATAGCACAAGAACTAGCAGAAAGAATCAATAAATGGGATCTCATCCTACTGAAAAGCTTCTGCACAGCAAAAGAAGTCACTGGCACTGCTAAAAGACAACCAACAACATGGGAAAAAATCTTTACTAGCTGTTTATCAGACAAAGGGCTATTATCTGCAATATATAAAGAACTTAAACAGATCAGCCTCCCCAAGTTTAAAGACCCAATTCAAAAATGGGCATGTGAAATGAACAGACACTTCTCAGAGGCAGAAGTCAAAGCAGCCAAGAAGCATATGAAGAAATGTTCAACATCACTGGTCATTCGAGAGATGCAAATGAAAACAACACTGAGATTTCATCTCACTCCACAAAGAATGGCCGCAATTACAAAATCAACCAACAATGCTGACGAGGCTGTGGGGAAAAAAGGAACCCTTCTCCACTGTTGGTGGGATTGCAGACTTGTGCAACCATTGTGGAGATCTGTGTGGAGATTTCTCAGAAAACTAGGACTAGGGGTCCCATTTGACCCTGCTAGGAATATACCCAAAAGAATTTTAAAAATCACATTGGAAAGACAGATGTATACCCTTGTTCATAGCAGCTCAGTTTGTGATAGTTCAATCTTGGAAACAACCCAAATGACCATCAACTGGAGAGTGGATAAAGAAGATGTGGGTTTTTAAAAAATAAAATGAAGTACTATTCTGCCATAAAGAATGACAAGATTGATTCATTTAGGTGCAAATGGATGCACGCTAAGGAGTGAAATCAATAGAGCACAGACAGGTAAATACCGGATGTTCTTGTTGATATCAGCACCAGTAGATGCAAATGAGCTCTAGTAGTATGACAATCTTTTCAGAATGGGAAATTTCCAAAGGAAATTTGGTGTGGGGATGTAATGAGGGGAAGGAATAAATATGACTCTGAAAGAAAATAAAAGAGCATGTATATAGGGGGTGGGGAGGTGTGGGTGGGTGGGGATATGGGTAAAAATGAGAATTGAGTGTGTCATATATTGGTACAAATTCCCCAGTGTTATCTGTGAGTGTGAGATGTATGCAAAGTGTACCAATAAAGAATGCAATTTAAAAAATAAATACATAAAAAGAATACATATAGGAAAAGAAGAAGTGAAATGGTCACTTGCAAATGTCATGGACTTTTACAGAGATGACTCAAAAAGCTCCACCAAGAGATTCATAAAACTACTAAAACAATTTGGCAGATAGCAGAATACAAAATCAACACCCAGACGAGATCAAGTACCAAGACCCACATCCCCAAGAAGTGGGTTTCACTAATTCAATGCAGATGAATTTGAAGTCATGGTGGCCAAGAAGTGCCTCTTCCACCCTGAACTGTGGTCCCCTTGACAAGTGGTAGGAAGGCTTCCACTGTGCTGCCCTTCTCCCATAACAAGTTCATCAATAAATCTTATCACTGCCCCCCAAAAGTAACACATAAAAATCAGCAGTGCTCCTTTCCATCACTCATAAACCCACAGAGAAAGAAACCAGACAAACAATAGCTTTCACAACAGCTTCAAAAACAGAAATTCTAGCTGGGGATGCCGCTGTGGGGCCATCACCTGCCTGGCAACTGGAAGGTCCTGAATTAGATCCCTGTTTCCCATAAAGAATACAAAATAAAAATAAAAAGTACAGCTATTAAAAAAAAATCCAACAACTGAAGTGAAAGAACTCTATAAGAAAAACACATACCATACTCTAAAAAAGGAGATTGTAGAAGACAGCAGAAATTGGAAAAATATTCCATTTTTCAATAGGCAAAACCAAGTGTCAAAATGGCCAAACTTCCAAAAAGTGATATACAGATTTAATGCAATCTCAATCAAAATACCAATAGCAATTCTCACAGAAGTAGAAAAATACAATCCTAAAATTCATATGGAACTACAAGAGACCAAGAACACTAAAAGAAAGCAATTCTGGACAACTATGGTAAGGAAAGGGTGCAGTGCGATCCTGAACTTCAAGTTCCATTACACAGTGAGAAAAACAGCACGGTATTGGCAAAAAGAAAACCAGACTTGGGGATAAATGGGACAGAACAAAAGATGCATAAACAACTCCAGGAACACTCAGTTATGCTATCTTTGACAAACAGGCCAAATCCTTTCCCTAGTGGAAAGGCAGTGTCATTAATCAACGGTACTGGGAAAACTGGCTATTCCCATGAAGACTGAATACAGCCCCATATCTATCACCAAGTACTAAAATCCAACATGGTTCAGACACTTAGATACTAAAACAGAAACAATCTGTTATAAGATAAAACAGTTAAAACTCTTTAAAGCATAGGCACAGGTTGGCACTTTTTAAACACAATGCATCAGGAATAAAATCAAGAATTAACAAATAGAGCTTTGGCATAGTGGCACAAGGTTGTAATCCCAGAATGCGAGAGGCTGAGCGAGACAGGAGGATTGTTGTGAGTTCAAGACCAGCCTAGGCTGCATATGAATTTGAGGCCAGGATGAACTATACAGTGAGACTGTCTCAAAGACCAAAACCAAAATCAAAACTAAAACAAACAAAAAACCAACTGAACAAATGGGACCATTTTAAGTTAAAAAGCTACTACTACACAGCAATAGAATGAAGACAAACTACAGATAGGGAAAAATGATGTCGGACAGGTGTTCCGTGAACAGAAGACCAATAAATATAAAATTAACATTAAAAACATTAAATTCTCCAAAATAAAAGACCCAGTCAAAAAACAGACAACTGAAAAAAAAAAAAACACTTCTCAGAAGAAATACAACTGGTTAATAAATACATGAAAAAATGCTCAATATTTCTGGCAAATTAAAAACTGAAATTCCATCTTATCCCAGAAAGAATGACTATCACCAAGAAATCAAATAATGACAAATGTTGGCAAGGCTGTGGGAGGGAAAAGGTACCCTGCTACATTGTGGGTGAGAATGTACACTAGCATAACCAGTTATGCTGGAAATCATTATGAAGATTTCTCAAAACACTAAGACTCGAAATTCCACTGGACCCTGATACATGCCTTCTAGGGTGTTCCTGAAAGAAGGTGTCATATTACAGTGATACATGCGCACCCATGTTTACAGCAGCACAATTCATAATGTCTGTATCTTACAGGCAGTCTGTATGTCCATCAACAGAAGAATGGATAAAGAAAAGCGGATATTTATATACTACTCTGCTGAAAAGACAAATTTGAGCCATTTACAGGAAAATGGATGTACCTTGAGACTATAATGTTAACTGAAATAAATCAGACACACAGGCTGAAATATTGCGTAACTTCTTATATGAGAAACCCAAAGTATAACTTAAAGAGCAAAATGAAAGACAGATAATAGGAAACAGAAGATAGATCTTTTTCAAATGTGAAGGGTACCACGAGATAGAGGCAAGGCTGTCTGAAGAGAGGGGTTGCAGAAGTAACAGTAATTAAACCATGTTAAGTACATGTACACACTCCCCAGGATGAACAGAATCATTATGCACTACTGACATGTACGAATACAAATTTTTAAAATTGTAATTCATACTTCAGTAGTTATGATTCTAGACTTTAAAGTATAGCATTTCATAGTCTTTTCTGTGCTTAGAAATGGATTCAGAAAGACTCTAGACATCCTTTTAAGAAGCATAAACTTAGATTTTAGCAAAAAATTCATTACTCCACACCTCTAGGATATAAACTATTATCAATGCTATTCATCCTGTTGAGTATGAAATGAGTTTTACATAATCACTAGCCCTAGGCTCCAGCATTATACCATATTTCACCTCCTTTAATTATGTCTAGAAAGCAAAAATTCATATGTATTCAATATTTTACAGTTATCTTCCTGGCAAACATTTAACTGCCACATATGGTTCACTATGAGGTCAGACTCCTACCAAATTGTATTAGCATGACTGTTTTGAAAGATTACGTTTAAAATTTAGGGCTTCTTCTTCGTATTTATCTGTGTGATAATTACACAAATGTATTCAGTTAATGAAAATTAACCAAGCTGATCAGTTATAGGAAAATTACACAGGAAATTTTCTGCATTTATAGAACACTTTGGTAAACATTTTTTCTAAAAAGATGGGAAAAAAGAAAAGTAGGCCCCTTCCCCTCCTTCCAAACAGAACCACAAAAATTTCAAATCAACACCATGAAAATTACTCAGACAGATTTAATTGGCATATAAGAGTACTTCTTACTCACTCATAAAATAGGTATTTATTGAATACTAAATAAAATAGACATGAAGTTACCACACTATGTGCCATGAACTACGCTACTAAGTTCTTGGGTTACAAAAGGCACAGTGTCCCCGCCGAGGGTACAGCTCAGTGGCAGAGTATGTGTTTGGCATATACAAGACCTTGGGTTCGATCCTTAACACCCTCCTCCCCGCCAAGGGTACAGCTCCTGCCTGGAAGAACTATTTACTGGTTTGTCAGATAAAAGAATATTCCTCATTCCTTACAAAACACAATTAAACACAAAATCCACTTGCATTATAATTTTTTCAGTTTTCTAAACAAAATAAACAAAATGAGGGAGAGAGAGATGTCAAAGGTAAAGGAGAGTCAATCATATACTTACCATTTAAGCAGAAAACAAGGAATTAATCTCTCAATAGAATAGAAATACATTTTCTCAATATTTCCTCCTCTTTTAACAATACATTAGCTCATCATATTTTACTCTATTTCCACGCATTTTTTCTTTTTCTTTTTGTAGTTCTCAGCTAACACTCCATTACTATTATGCTTCCCTCCCACAAGGATTTGAAAGAGTTGAAAAGTTTTAAGCAAGTCTTAAGTTAGGTGCTGGTATATGACTGGTTCTTTGTTGTTATGATCAGTAATTGTTTTCTTCCTTCATAAGGTACCAGCTGAGACTGAACCCAGTTCTTTGAACTCCTAGAGCAGGAAACTACATACTGATATATGTCCAAAGCCAAGTATTCATCACAGGAAGAAGTGTAGAAACTAAAGAGATTTCCACTATTGTGGCAGAGCTTTCTATCCAAACTGACCTATCACATCCAACACAAAAACACAGGAATCATGAGAAAACAAGTTAGTAAGATACTTCCCAAAATTACAGTTCTCTAAAAGCTAAGCTCAAAAGAAAGGAAATGAGGGGTGGCATTTAGCTCAGTGGTTCCAGTGTCTGCCTGGTAAGCTCAAGGTCCTGAGTTTGATCCCGGGTATCATATACCACAATGCTGGGTATGGTGTGGTGGCTCAGGTTATAATCGCAGCACTTGGGAGGAAGAGGCAGGAGGACTGCTGTGAGTTCCAGGTTAGCTACATAGTGAGTTCAGGGCCAGCCTGAACTATATAGCAAGACCCTGTCTAAAAAAAAAAAAAAAAAAAGAAAGAAATTTCCAAAGAACTCAAAGAACAAATATAAATAGCTAAAATAATTGAAGACATTAAAGGTGAGACAAAAAAAACTGATTCAGTAAGCAATTAACAAAATGTACAAACCCAAACAAATAATAAAGAGATGAAAATATTAGTAAGATGAACAAAGAGGGTAAAGAAGATATGAAAAAGCAATGAAGGACTTAAGGGGAAACAATGCAGGAGTGAACAACCACTTTAGTGAAGAAATAAGAGACCATGAAAAGGAATGAAGCAGAATCCTAGATATGAAAAATTCAACTGCAAGTATGGGCAGAGGGCTGGACAAATCTGAGGAGAGACCATCGGGACTTGATGAGGTTAACCATGTACTCAGGGATACTGTAAAAACAAGAAACCACAAAATCTAGGTCCAAAGGCTGCTAGATGGCTAAAGAAAAACAAAACAAAAACCAAAACAACAACAAAAAACCCACCGCCCCATATGAGAATTACAGGAGTTAAGAAACATTAGGAGATGACACCAAGGGTATACAAATGTATTCACTGAAATCAGCAGAAAATTTTCAAATCTAGGGAATGAAATGAATATCCAGGTAAATGAGACACTGAGAACCCCACACAGACACGACCAGCAAACAGCCTTCGCCATGACACGTCATACTCAAAATCCCAGAAACTCAGCATGAAGACAAAATATTAAAAGCTGTTATGAGAAAAACATCAAATTACTTATGAAAACAATCCTAACACAGTAAGAGCTGAGTTCTCAACACAAACTAAAAGCTGGGAGCTTAAAGTGAAGATGCTCAAGCACTAAAAGAAAATAACTGTTCAGGCCAGAGATTTAGTTTAGTGGTTCCAGCGCCTGCCTCCCAAGCGCAAGGTCCTGAGTTCGATACCCGGTAACCACATACAATGCTGGGTGTGGTGACTCATGCCCACCAGCAATCAATACCACACACCATAGTGCCGGGCATGGTGGCTCACGCCTGTAATCCCAGCACTCGGGAGGCAGAGGCAGGAGGATTGCTGAGTTCAAGGTTTGCCTGGGCTACATAGTGAGCTCAGGGCCAACCTGAACTACAAAGTGAGACTGTCTCAAAAAGGAAAGGAAAAAGGAAAAGGGAAAGGAAAAAGGAAAGGGAAAGGAAAAAGGGGAAGGGGAAGGGGAAGGAGAAGGAGAAGGGAGGGGAAGGAAAGGGAAGGGAAGGGAAGGAAGAAAATAACTCTTTAACAGGGTACCCGTGAAAGAGCTCCTTTCAGCTCCTTGCATGGCTTACTTCTCAATGACAGTGAGTCCATGTTACAACCTAGTAAACTGTCCTTCAAAATTGATGGAAAAGTAAAGATTTTCTCACAATGAGAATCTAAAGAAATCTATGACCATGCCAGTATTGCAGTAAGTAGTCGAGTCCTAAATAGAGTCAGTGAGACCAATAGCACCAAAGATATCAAAGAAAAAAAATTAACTGGAAGAGTGATTAAACAAAAGGAAAAAAAGTAAAGGACTCAGCACTGAGGTTTTTTTCATTGTTGTTGTTTTTCTTAGACAGAGTCCATGTAGTTCAGCCTGGTCTCAAACTCAACTGTGTAGCCCAAACTGTCCTCAAACTCACAAATCCTCTGTCTCAGCCCTGAGTGCTGGGATTACAGGTGTGTGCCACCATGTGAGACAAGGAATCAGCACCAGGAAAACAATACTATAGGCAGCTAAATTAGATCTGTAAACATATAGCCTGAGAGGGCCTCGGCTCTCAAGGAAGTCAGTGAAACATAAAGACATAAGAATTGTGGCTAGGGCTGGAGATTTAGCTCAGTGGTTCTGGCGCCTGCCTTGCAAGTACAAGGTCCTGAGTTCGATCCCGGTAACCACATAACAATGCTGGGTGTGGTGACTCACGCCCACCAGCAATCAATACCACATACCACAGTGGCGGGCCTGGTGGCTCACGCCTGTCATCCCAGCACTCGGGAGGCAGAGGCAGGAGGATTGCT
>PVIC010042831.1:0-15612 GCA_004025085.1 Thryonomys swinderianus
TTTTTTTTTTTTTTTTTTTTTTTTTTTTTTTTTTGAGACAGCGTCTCGTTTTGTAGTTCGGGCTGGCTCTGAGCTCACTTCTGTAGCCTAGGCAAGCTTCAAACTCAGCAATTCTCCTGTCTCTGCTTCCCCAGGGCTGTGATTACAGGTGTGAGCCACCACACCCGGCACTGTGGTATGTGGTATTGATTGTTGGTGGGTATGAGTCTCCACACCCAGCATTGTATGTGGTTACTGGGGATCGAACTCAGGACCTTGCGCTTGGGAGGCAGGTGCTGGAACCACTGAGCTAACCCTCCGGCCCAGTGCTTAATAACTTTAAGTGGGAGAATTAAAAAACAAAACAGCTGATCACAGAATAGTATATACTATACTAAAAATCTATCAAGTCAGTCCTGCCACCACCCTGACAAGGCAAATAAACATCCAAAACAGGAGATCATGTGGGCATTCTTAAATGATAAAAACCTTGTGAATTGCTTTACAACAAATAGCTTTGCTTCCGCAAGCTATCTATCCATCTGTCATATGGCATTGGACAGGTTTTCCCCCTGTGTATCTATTTTTTCTCTTTACTAAGGACAGGTGGTTAAATGTGAATTTTCTATCAGATACACTTAACCCTTGGCTTCTACACAAGGAAAATATTGGATTGTATCATTGATTTTATTTTTCTCAGCGTTTACCATGTGAAATGTCCTCCCTTCTTCCCTGTAAAACTGCAGGGCATGGGAGCTGTGAGCATTTAACTAATTAGCAAAACCTCCAGCCCTGTACCATACACACAACAGAGCAAGAAGGGCTCCTAGCACTGAAGGGCTTCAGGGTTAAGTATTCATTTATTCCTCTCTTTTCTCACTTTCCAGGCCATGAAAAATACATACCATCACTAATGATGATGGCAAAGGGTAATGCAAATAAACTGAAGGTAAATAGAAACACTAAGTGTACACAACAGGAAAGTTTTCTAGAATACCTGAAAATGAAAGGTGTCTCTGGAAGATGAGGCAAAGGGAATATGTTTCTCTGTGGCACACCAGAAAGGGTGGATAATGACATCATTGGAATTCTAACTTTAAATGAGAGTTAAGCAGCAGTTACAAATGAAATTGTCATTAAAATCTGGTTTTCAATGTATAATCAACCTGTCTGATTGCTTTAAATGCTGAAAGTGTGAACTGGAAGAAAGAGAACAAAAAAGAGTAGTCTGAGCAGCCCCCATTCTGTGTCATTGCCTAGAATGTCAAAGTACCAAAGATAGATCTTCCAAGGAGGAAAGAGGGCAGAAATCCTGGTGCTTCTGCATTACCCTCATGGAAATTTCCAGAACATTTGTTGAAACAGAGGTTAATTTGGATGTTATAGGGTCCCCAAAACAACCATAATTTCCCAATTCCTTTTTATATGTAGATACACTTTCTGTCTTCTAAGTGCCTGCAGGGATCTCGCTGTTGAAAAGAAAATTTCAAAGAAGGTGAACTTGTATGTTAATCCACTCCTGATAAAATAAACATGGGTTGTGTTGCAATTATCCTCTGGTAGAGATGATTGTACTGAAGTACAGGTGAGCATCTGTGGTAAACTAAGCAAGCTGGTTCCACCACAGGCCTGGTCACTCATGTCTGTAAACTGTTCCTCTGGATTATGTTGCAACTTCACGTACATTTGCAGAGATGAACATCTCGTGTGGTTCTGCACAGGCTCATTTCTCCTTCATGAACTAGCAGGGTGCTGACAGAGCACGGCAGGGTATAAACACTTCTCCAGTGAAAGAACAATGTGTTGTGCAAGGCACCTTGGGCAGTAATTGATACAAATCCTGCTTCTCTGTATTTATGGCGTGAGGTCCAAATTCCCCCACTGACAGCATTGCTGTTCAAATTACTCAAGCTGATATCCCCGACATCAGTGTTATCGGATGGCCTCACAACCATCTTTTAAGTTCGTACAGTTTAATGTGTTTTTCTTTTCCAAATACATGAAAGTGCCTTAGCTACCCGTAGGTGCTCTAGACTGAGTTTCTGCTTCTTATATCCTATTTTTCAGGTTCATCTTATGCAAAATGAACTCTTTCTCACGACCAAATGGAATAGTTTACATAGAGTATAAGGAGAGGGTGAGGCCAAAGAGATTTAAAGCACTAAATTGAAGGACACACATTGAAAGGCTGTTGTTTCTAGACTGTAACCGATGTTACATTGTGCCCACTCTTCTACCAGAATGGAGGCAAGAAGCAACACAAGGTATTGCCACATTTATGACTTTTTTTTCAGGTACTGGAGATTGACCCAATTGCCTTCTCCCTAAACTACATCTCAAGCCCTTTAAATGCCTTCTCCCTAAACTACATCTCAAGCCCTTTAAAGTTTTTTTTTTTTTTTTAATGAATGGAAATGTAGAGTCTTGCAAAGTGACCCCATCCTGGCTCAGACTTGCCATCCTCTGGCCTCTGCCTCTCAGAGCGCTAGGATTAAAGGAGTACGTTCTGCCAACATTCCGAGAAGATGATTTTTTTTTGAGCAACCAAAAGTTAAAATCAGAGCATGTACAAATAAATACATGCATGAAAATGCATGCTGTTTGCACTAATCTTGTACAAAGATACACTTGTAAAGAAAATCCATCCATATGTGAAGATATTTTTTTAAATTTTTCTACCAAAAGTGTTAACATTGAACCATATGTCAGGGTGCCGTATTTATTTACTATACATGCTCTTAAGTCAAGTCCCTGGACTGATTTAAACCTCTCTGCATGTCCAGGGCCACTAACATCTGGTTAAAACACATGCTTAGAAATCCTTGCTGCCTGAGGATGGAACATCCACAATTTCTCTTCATCATAAGATAATTTTTGACAATATTAATTTTTGTTTCTTATACACACAGACATTTTTTTGGCAAAACTTTCTTAGTCGAGTATACTTATTATAAAAATATGCATATGATTTCTAACTGCTTTGATGACTTCTTTTTCACTTGTCTTTTCCTTAACACAAGTTGCTTTGTACCCTGAATTAATAATGGGCAGGTACTTCCAGTAAGTCCTACTGAGTCTTTAGGTACAACACCATTCCTCTTCCCCACAAATAAAACCTGTAGTGCAGTTTTGAAATGCTTTCCTTTCAGTAACTCTGTCGCATATACCTTGTATATATATTTTCTCCTGGGGTTCACAACTCTACAGGGGTGATTACACTAAATAGAGGATAAGGGAATTGAATCATAGGTGACCAGAAAATCATACTCTGGTTCCTACTGAGTGACTGTAAAACGTAACATTCATCTTTCCTTCACCTTCATTGTTTGCTTCTAAACAGGATAAAGGAATTCTACAGTTCAACAGACCAACTAGAATTTTAGGGACATGTAACAGGTTGCCTGATATCAGTGAGCTTAATTTGACCTCCTTCAGTATCCACTGAAGAACCCTCTAGCAAGTTAGGTCCAAAGACCAGAACACTGGGAGTCGGGAGCAGGATCTACCAACAATCAGGAAGTGTTGCAACATTGAAAGAACCCAAATTTCTATTTTATGTTCCTGTTAGCTGTTGTTAGCCTATGCCTTTTTTTTTTTTTTTTTTTTTTTTGAGACAGGATCTCGCTTTGTAGTTCAGGCTGGCCCTGAGCTCACTAGGTAGCCCAGGCAAACCTGGAACTCAGCAATCCTCCTACCAATGCCTCCCGAGTGCTGGGAGTACAGGTGAGCCGCCACGCCCGGCACTGTGGTATGTGGTACTGATTGCTGGTGAGCGTGAGCCATCACACCAAGCATTGTTGTATGTGGCTTCCAGGATCAAACTTATGACCTTGTGCTTGGGAGGCAGGCGCCAGAACTACTGAGCTAAATCACCAGCCCTACCTATGCTTTTTTATACTATTACTCTTTCTAGATACACACACACACACACAAACACACATATAATTAAAATACAAAAATAGGCATGACTTTCCATATATCATGTGCATTTGAGTATATTTATGCATTACAACATATATTTATACATATGTACTTATATAGGTACATAATTTTATGTGGGCATATTCTACATATTCATCCAAATCAACTCTGAAGATAACTACTTTCTGCACTTCATCCATATTACTATTTTTTTCCTTTCTTGAGTTTATTGGTATGTTTTAGATATACATTATGATCACATTCAAAATTGAGAATTTGTACCTGTAGATGATATTTCTTGTTTTTTCCCATTCCTTGCCCTCCCTAACACCCCTCATCTCCCCCATTCATAAGCTGTTTCCATTTTTTTGTTCTTACCATCAAAGTTTTTCTTTACTTTCTTTTTTCTTCCTCCCTTTCCCTTATCCCTTTGAACATTTTCTTCCTGTTTCACACAAATTAAGTCCTGTGGACAAGGCCACCCTGCTAGTGCTCACACAAATGGTCACTCAAACTTTGACCCACTTTTCTGCACTTATTGCATTGTGTTTGACGCAATTTTTTTTTAGCCTCAATTTTAGATATGGTTAAATAAGAGAGTCATTTTCGGGGTTATTCTGAAGAAGTATTCATTTGAATTATCACTGCTAGACAAAGGTGCTAGAACACATCAGTAGAGGCGACTCAGAATCTTCCTCTGGGGTCTTGAATGGAACCCGAGAGATGGAGACCCCTACTGGTCTCAGCTTACAGACCCTGCACATGCTCAAACAGTAAAACTGAAGTGCATCTCTTGTCTCTCCCAGACCAAGGAGACTTCTCACCCTCTTGCTAAATGGCATTCTCCCTCAGATCAAATATCTTAAATTAAAGCTATGATTACCCATTCATTCTCAATGATATGGCATTGACTGCTAATGATCTGATGATTATTTTGAAGCCTCTTCTCAAACTAAACCCATATGAATAATTGGAAGCTAGAAGGAATTAAATTCCCCAGTAGAGCTTTGATATCTTTGAAACAAATATTGGTCATTCAGCTCCATTTCAGAATATCCAGGGGCCATAAATATACTTACCTAGTGAGTACATTTATGATTTACCATATCATTTACCAAAATAGTATTTTTTTTTACTTTGAGGTGCTATTTGATTTCAATATGTGATGATTTACCATATCATTCTAACATATTGAAAGTTTTTACTGTTCATCAAGCATCGTATATATTGAAATATAAAGCAATATTTTCCCAAGAGATATTACCCAGAACAAAAGGAAGTATATTACATTAGACACTTAAGGATCATTTCATTTTACAAGCTTTAAAGTAGATAGATGCAACTACAAGAACATGTACCAGTACCCATTTCGTATGCTCAGATGTCAATCAATATAAGAAATGACCAAATATGTAAAACCGTTTGATAACTAGTTTAACAAATAGTTACTTTGGCTTCCTAACAAGCTTAGTAACAACTGGGCTTTGGTAGCATAGCTCAGTGAGTTATTGCTGTCAACTTACAAAAGTCCTTAATGGTGAGGAAATGTTCAAAAGGTATTTGCTGATTAAAGGGATAACATTGCTACAGGACGGTTATTTTTTGAAATATGAATTTCTGGAGAGAATATCATCTTCAAATATGACTGTTTCTCAAATAACTGGAAACCTTCAGTGACCTTATTATTGAATAAGATACCGATGATGTTGAAAGACAAAATTGTTTAAAAAAGTTGTGGTTATATGATAGTAAAAAAAGCCCCTATATTTTTTTTATTTTTTTGATTTAAATACTATAGGTAGAAATTTAACTATTTACATAGCCTAAATGGCTATATATTCAGATAGTCAATCATCGGTGACTTCTATCTCAAGAAAGCACTTTTTTTTTTTACTTTGAGATGGTATTTTATTTCAATTTATGATGAATTTGAAGCTTTTGAATTCCAACTTCATATCTCTTTACACTGAATTTTCTGTTTCCAAGGAGCCTACACATGAGGGTCGATTTTGATCCACCTTAATATATATCATTGAAATGTAGCACCCAGAATGTAATATAACAATGCTTTGTAGTTAGATACAGCACATGGGGAGGTTTTATCTCCCTTATTTTGAAAGCTGTGTGCTGACTAAAGTAGCTTAAAATTGCATTTGCACTTTGGCAGCCACATCACACTATGGACTAATATTGAGACTTCCCGCCACTAAAATCCCAACATCTTTCTGACATGTGCTGATAAGCCGCATAATCCTCCAACCATACTTATATAGGTAACTGCAGTGAACTCTATTTTTGCCCTTAGTTTTGTCCAGCTTACACGCTAGCCTTCAAACAAAGTGTTACACCTTTGAGTTTTACATTAACTGCAAATGTGATCCCTATTAGGAGTCTGTGACCTTACTAGAGTTTTTGACAGAGAAAGCAAATGCAGATGCATTGGTGCAATATCATGAAGTAAAAAATACATCCCCTTTGAAAAGAAGGTCGTGTTAAATATTTCTGAAAAGTTGCCATGTACCGAATTGTGTCCGTCTTACTCAAAAAATTCATATATTAATTTGGTAGTTGGACCTGGCTTTTGAGAGATAATTGGGTTTAAATGATGCAGTAAAAGTGTCCCCTTATGATGGATTAGTTCTTGTAGACTAGATTTTTTTTTATTTCTGACATTCTGAAGAAAAAATACAAAGTTATCAACCCACAAACCAGAAAGAGAGTCCTCACAAGAACTTACCTAGACAAGTGCTCTCCTCTTATGAATCCAGACTCCAGAAATGTGCTAAGGTAGGATTCATGATAAGTTTAATAAGTTAAGCATACATTAAATAAGAAATTATTTTGTTATCTTAGCCCAAGCTAGCTGACATGAAGAATACAGAGGGTGTGATTAAGAAAGTTTCAGTTACCTTAATTTGAATAATGATTTAACGTAAGATTAATAAGACAGAGGAAACATTTATTATATGTCTCCTAATTGAAGAATTTGGTCCTCCAAAATGAGAAGTATTACTGATGTTTCCAAGATGAAGAACTACACATAAAACTAAATGCAAAGTTAAAAGACTACCTCCTGTTTGAAGGGAAAAGGAATGAGATTTTTTAAGAAATTGACCTTTACTCAGGAGGCAGAGACAGGAGGATTGCTGAGTTCCAGGCTTGCCTGGGCTACATAGTTAGCTCAGGGCCAGCCTGAACTACAAAGTGAGACCCTATCTCAGAAAAAAAAAAAAAAAAAAAGAAAAGAAAAGAAATTGAGCTTGATGGAGCATGGTGAGATGATTGTGTTGAAACCCAGAAAAATAGTAGCTGAAGTGTGGCATTTTACTGTAAAACAAAGGACCGAGGAAAGCCTCAAAGTAGGCCAGCCAGTTTCCTTGACCTGCTCCTGCCTATCTCTCTCTCACCCCTATTCGCTCTCAAAGCTGGTCACAGTAAGAACACCTCCTATGCTCCACAATGATCCAGAGAAATAAAAATGAGAAGTGTCACTCTAAATTTCTCTGCCTTGTCCCTCAGATCTGTCCATGGATAAGTCTCCTCAAGAAAAAAAAAAATAATAATAAGTGGTCCAACCGAGAGACCAAGGAGAATCTGATCAGTCTGCGGAGTTTCTCTACATAATTTTTTACACACTCTTAGATCATACATATCTTTTTGTCCAGTCACATTTCGACATGATTCTCTGTGTTTTGGGCTCTCTCTCTTCTGAAAGCTGCTGAGCTGCATAAAACTATGATTAAATAAGCTTGATACACTCTTCTTCCGTTGCCTTGTCTTTGTTAGAAAGGTATCAACAACTCTAGTGATGAGGATAAAAAAATCACCCTCTTTGCTTGTATAGTTGAAAGAGGAAAATTGATTGAAACAAAAGCAGATAATTAAAAAAATCCTGGATACTGAGTAGTATACTTGGAGTGTTTAGAAATAGAGTTTAAAAAGGCTGGATGAAAAATACAGAAGGCAATGGTTAATTTCACAAACTGGAATAAATAAAGTCAAAGAAAGTAAGATTGCTCATGATGATCAAATATGGTCTAAAACTAATAGGGATATAGGATTAATTGTCCACTTTTTTATGGCATGGCTTAAATTTTGTGAGGCCACAGATAAAACACTAAAATGAGGAATCAGTTATCATAAGAAGTTTTAATTTTGTAAATGTATGATGCGTGATTGCAGACACAGTGAATGCTTAAACATGTTTATTATAGTAAAAGACATCACAATTAATTTCCTTCAAAGAAACTCCAACTGCCATTGAGAACAATTTTTCCCATCATTTTTGCCTTTTAGAAAGCAGCTCTGAAAGTCCATTCTCATGAGTACATTTAGTTGCATGGTGGTTACTGACTCAGTGTCTTGATCGGAAAGTTTTTCATGTTATTTCGATTTGGAAGCAGTCACAAGGAGCCGGATCTGGTGGAGAAGGTGAGGAACTCACAGGATAATGCTGTTAGGATCCTGTCCTTCCCCTTGTTGCTGGGAAGGGGCACTCACCACACATTTGACAAAACTATACAAATTTCAAAGAGCACTACTTGAAGTGCTTTTAAAAGTAGAAAGAATGATGGGGTGCCTATTTGAAGATACAGGGAATGCTCAGAGAATGATTAGTAATAAATTGATTTTACTGCGATCATTTTGAAAATTGCAAACATTTATACTTTTATCAAATCATATACTATATAGCAGATAGTATTTTTAAGACTCGTGTTTGTTTTCTTATATGTAAGATATTATGAAAATAAATCTTCATTCATTCTCCTACCCTTACAAGTACAGGCTATTCATTGATGCACTTTTTTTTAAGTTTTGTTCTTTATTTTTTTCATAAAATGAGCCAGATCATCTGAAAGCATTTCTATATTAGGAACTGAGCTTTGCTGCTGTTTTTAAGCTAACTTAAACATAAATAGGAGCTCTCCCATTTCCATTGAAGTGTCATTCAGCTGCATACCCACGCTAGTGAGGAGGTGGTTCTCTCTACAGAGATTCGTCACGCTGTGTTTTAAACTTAGACAGTTTTCTCAGAAATGAAATATTTGAATTTCCCTTCTTATTTGTCTCAGCATAGTATTTCTTTGAAAATTTGCTATTGTTTCTAGACTAAATTCAGTAATTCTTTCTTTTCTCCCATTTTGAGGACTTAACTCTAAAACAATCACTTAAAAATGCTTTATCATATGATATGTATCAAAGCAACATTTTAGCAACATATGAAGACCAGTAACAAATGAGTACACATGTGGGTACACATGTATAATATTCAGCCAACAACACACATACACACTGTGGCACATGTGTAACATATGTATGGTGAACACGAACCATGTGAACACATTACATACATGTATGGCAACATGTGACTTATATGTGGCACAAGTGAGGCAGACTATTACATTCTACGTGAGCATTACACATGTGTGCAATACCTGAAATGCCATATGTGTCACACACATGGAAACATAAGTAGCTCATGTATACATGAAATGTGTGTATAAGTGTGGCATATGATTAACACAAAAACACATAGAATGTGCTGTGCTTGCATGCTATGTTTGTTGTGTGTACAAGTTATGTGTGCTATAAGGTACCACTTGTGATACACACTGTACAACTTTGTGTGTGACACCTGACATGTGTGATGTGTTGCAATGTGCCATACACATGCCACACACATGTGTACATCTGCACACATGAATATGTGTAGTATAAAGTAATTCACCTATGCCATACATATAACACACATGCATTTTGCCCAGCACACCTGACATTAGTACATGTGTGTGACATGTGAATAACACTGCTGCACACATGTGTCATTGTGTGTCATGTGTGATGCACACAATGCAATGTGTGTGCAATGCACATGAGATATATGTGCCACACAACACACATGTAACATATAACAAACACACAAGTGCAGTAACAAAATTTCTCTACTTCCCATGTACATTATTGTGGCACATGTGTAACCTGTGCATATATGTGCTAAGTGTGGCCCATGAGAATGTGTAGCATGTGAATATATGTGTGGCATGTGTGGCACACATGTAGAACACATCTTGTACACAAATAACTGTACAATGCATGTACAGCACATGTGTATGTGTTCATGGTCAACACACGTGCCAAGTATGTAGCACACATGTAGATTATACATGCATGTAACCATTCTAACATGTCTGCAGAAAACACATGCACATGTGTGACAAGAATGACACAATTGACATGTTTGACATGTGTAAGGCACATATGTGGGTGCAGCACAGGTGGCATGGATCACACATATGTGTAATGTGTGTACTTGCAACATTGTGGCAAATGCATTTGTGACATGTTTACATGTGTGTGATGTGTGACACAAATGACATGTGAGTGCACATGAGTGACATAGGTACATAGGTTGAGTAACAGTTATATGATATGTTTGGGTAACATTTATAAACTCAAGAATGAAATCATAAGGAATTATTCACAATAATTTCAAAGATTTTCAAAGATCACAATAGAAAATCTATTTTAATATTTTCTTATAACCTTTAGTACATACAAGATGCAGCCCATAAAACCTCCAAAAATCTTAAGTGCAGATTCCATTAATGACATACTGGAACTATGATTTTAAAGTTGAACAAAACAAATAACATTCTATAACCCTCATCTTTACAAACATGTCTAAGTATAAAAACTTGCTATACATTTATTCTCTTAATAAAAGACAATCTTAGATATTTGACCAATTTACCTGTCCATAATATAAAGCATCAATTAAGAAATTACTAACATAAGTCATGCAATGGTCTCATAACTAGGACTAACAATTTGTGTCAATCTTCCTGTAAAGTCACTGAGCTGCAATAAACTAAAAATCAACATAATATTCTGAAGTGCTTGAAACTTTAAGTCAAAAGTTTGCCATGGTTTCCAAATTCACTTAACTTAATGGGAACAGTTTATCATTTCCTCAGTCACTGAGTACTGGGAAGCAGTTAATTCCTGGGCAGCACAGGGATTACAAAACTTGAAATCTGAACAATAGAAAAAAAAAAAGTCAATACAACTTTAAAAAAAGATAATTAAGCCTTTAATGAAGGGACATGAAATAGCTATCTTACATAAATAATTATTTCATTAAATTAAAGGTAAAGTTTTAAAAAGCTTATCAGATGTAAAACAATTTTTTTTTTGCTTTTGAGACAGGGTCTTGCTTTGTAGTTCAGGCTGGCCCTGAGCTCACTATGGTGCCCAGGCAAGCTGTAAAACAATTTTAAACCTCTAAATGTGTATTAAAAAGAAATGAAAATCAGCCTAAAAATGTGAGCCATTACCAAAAGGGGCATCTTTACATAAAACCAAAGGAAATTGGTTACACAGATAATGGAGGCAGTTTATCTGTTCAATCACAAAAGAGAAAAAATAAAAACAACACAAAGACTGAAGCTCATATTTCTTGTTCTTTTCATACTGATTAGGTTTCATGTTCTTTTTTGGCTCTGTTTTGTTTTGCTTTCTTGTTGGGTGACTGAACACCGGTGAAGATGTGAAGCAGACATCTACTCCTTCCTGCACCACGGGGATGAGTTTCGAGTTGGAGAAGAGCCAGTTTGAGCTGCTGAATCAGCTGCTTGTACTTCTTCATTTGTAGTTCAGAGTTGTCACTGAGCTTACAGAGATCCTTGGAGTTGTGGCCACACTGACATTGTTGACCTTGGGACTTGACTTCCCACACGCTCTTCTTTGTTGTTTCCTCCAGGCCGTCCCTGACAATGTGGCTCTGGTGGACTTGTTGTCCACAGCCTTGGTACGTGTCCTGCCCCACTGTTCTGGCGTGTCCACCTCCTCAGCCCTGGTCGTGAGCCCCCTCCTGGCTTTACAGGCACCCGAGGGTTGGAAACCTGTGGGAGGGGCCCCAGTGTGTCTACAAGTAATGAGGTGGGACCTTGGGCTGTAGTACGGACTGTGTCGTTGGGCCTGGCATCTCCAAGTGCTCTTCAAACATTTCTTCTTCTACTCACTTTGAATAGCCTGGTGATTCTGCCACTAGTCACGCGGGACACCTCTGCTCTATGTTTTATTTCTACAGTGTTACTGTCTGTGGCATATTTCCCTTCCTTGATCTGCAACTTCATTTGTGCCTCTAGCACTGGCTGCCTACATATCCCTTTCTCCTTCAGCACTATGAAACTGCAGTCTTCAAATCCATACAGTGAAGGTGTTTCTTGGATTATACTTCTTGGCGGCAATCTGGTACAGACACATCTTCCTCGGTACCACTCCTGATGTTAAAACCATGTTAATGTCTTGCTCTGAAACATTTTGTTTGCCTTAAAAGTTTCTCTGCAATTACTTTCTTGTAACGCCAGTGACCTGCACAAGCAGTGTGAAGCCTCCTATGCTCCCCACACACACATACTCCCTGAGCTGCTGCCCAGTTCCTGGCTTGGTCCAGGCAGCACTGAGGATGGGCAGATGCGAGCCGCTGCTGATCTTACATGGCAGCTCCTGGCTGCAGTGACGGTGACTAGAGTTGGACACAGCAGCTCCTGCTCTTGCTGCAATGCGACGATGACTAGCCCAACGGTGTCCACGGGTCTGCTCTGGGGTCACTGGAGTCCACTCTACGCTCCTGTCCTAACATCTCCCTATAATTTTTATCATGCACCAGACTACGTATGATCAGCTTGCTATAGACCAAAGCCTTACGGATAACATGATTAGCTGATGGACAATTATTTTATCACATGCAGGGAGAAGATTGTGAGACTTAAGGGGAATTGCTCTTTGCTGGAGAGTACAATCTGCTGGGAGATGGACTGCCCACGTTCACGTGAGGCTGAGTAGAACCACAGAGTGTGTGAAACGACCGCCCGTGACACTCTCACTTCAACGGCAACAAGATGCGGTTACACCATTAAAAGGGCTGATGGGTGAGGTATGATTTCCTGCTGCACAGTGCACTTCTCTGCCATGCATGGTCTGTAAGAGTTTGTATATGCAATTTTTAATAAATTCCAACTTTTCGTAGTACATTTGCTTATTCTTGGTAGTAATGGTAACATACTCTATACATTTATGACATGCCATGCTGTTTTCCTATCCCAATTTATAAAGTTCTCTTTTAATTAAAACTTCACAAAATGAAACAAACAAAAGTATAAGTGGACTTTACAATTCAAATCCATGTTTTTAAGAATCAGCTGTACATGTTAGGAAGAGATTTTGACCCAGAAAAAATGACATACAAATTATCAGAAAATTATCTAAAAATTTTGTTTGTAAATTGACTTAAACACAATTAAAATCACACTATATTTTAACAACTGAACTGAAATACCTTGTTTCAATCCCGGATACAAAAAAAAAAAAAATCCTGGTGACCTCATGTTCACTTAAAAATACATTTGCTTGTAAGTCAAACTTCTGGCTATGTTAGTTTAAAATTGGGTGTCAGTCTTTCTATGAATATCTTTTAGGAGAAGTTTAAAAGAAAATAAACACAAAATGATTGTTTAAATTTTAAACACTGATATATCATTAAAAATTTCTAAACAATAACATAGCACTGGACCTTACATGAAACAGAGCACTTTTTTGACTGTCATACTCTACTTGTACATCTAGATTTGTTTCATCTACTTACTTTTCTCCAGTAATTGTGCTAATCCTATAAAGTATTTATGATAATTCAATCCTTCCAATGAATTTCAAAGGCTGGAGTATGCTCATAGAAGCAGTTGATTTTCAATTAATTAGATTATGCCCAAGAAATAATGTAGGTCTCTCTCACATTTTTATTTTTTAGTTTTACACAAAGTAGTAAAGATTATGAGAAATATTTCTTTAGAAGTCCGAATATTCTAGCCATTGATGTTACAATTACTACTTTAGTGAAATTTATGATTGAACACTTAAGAAAATGGAAAGTAGTAACATTTATAAGAGTTTTAACACACTGTATAAAGAAAATAGTTTTCCAAGGGAAATAGGATACCTAAATACAAGTTATATTAATAACATTAAAATATCATGTAATATTTTTTAAAATTTTGTTAAAATTTTTCACTTTATGCAGAAGTACATATATTTAACTATGGCTATCTCTCTTTCTGTGGAAGATTAACCTAGATTCTCAACTGGTATAAAAACCAAAACATTACACACTGCTTCAATATCATCCTCAAAAATCAGCAGCTAGACCAAATCCATGGAAATGGAGATGCCTGTACACAGGTACCTCTGAATATATTTATCTACTTCTGCTTATTTTTCTCCTGATATACGTTGCTAACATAACATGAATAAAAGCAAATGAATGATTGGCAAAACCAAGAATTAGATTATTGTGCCATGAAGAAACTCACTGTCCAGAAAAGTAAAATTCCTTATAAATTTTTAGATTATCTTTGCATTGCAAGTTCAAGGATATTGCATATCCAATATCTTGTATTTGCTACTGTGGTTAGTTATTTTTCATAATACATATACAGGACCTAGGTTTAAATCCAATGTGAATTTAATTAGAGTGGTTTTTTTTAATCACTGTTTAGCTACTGAGTGATTCGCACATTAAGTATGCTGAGCTGATAAAACTGCATTCTGTTGTCAGCACTTCTTGAAAATAGTTTCCCCAATTTTTCTAAGAAAATATAAATGATATGACACTTTTGAAAATCTTTACAAATACATTTCTTAGGAAAATGTGAAACAATGTGAAAATTCCCAATGTACATTAGTCTTCTTTTAGAGTATGCTAAAATATAATTTAATGAGACAATATACAGTGCAGTAGAAGACTATCCTGTTAATCTGAAATCACAGCACCTTCTCTTTATTGTGTCTACACTACCAATTTGAGTAAGGATTTCCTTTTCGAGAAAAATTGTACACCATGTTAGACATTTCATTGAGGTAAGGTTTTAGTCACACTTTGAGTTACATTAAATTATGACACAAAACACCTAGTAATGCTACTTATGCTTTTTACACTTAACATTAAAAACCAGAATATATTATCTTTTGTTGATAACTTGTGAGTTTTATAGCTGCTTAAAATGGAGTAGTGCACACACAGTAGTTCACACTCAAAAAAACAAAACAAAATGAAAAAAAACAATGGCATCATGAATTGTTTTATGGACAAGAGAGTTAGCATTACGATGACAGGTAACACAATTTTCTTCTCAGCCCTTTCTGGAGAACAAGATGCTATATGGTACATTTAAAAATTAGGTTCAACTGGACTAATTCTTTCTGTGGTTTTATATGGTACTTCCTCTGAGACAGACTAAGTGTGGTAGATAAGAATAGAAAGAACCTAATAGTATTACTAAACACACAACCAGAGGGGAGAAAAAATGTTAAGATAGAGTACTTTTCATTCAATCTCTGTGATTGAATGGAAAACAGCAACAATAAAAAATGTGCTCTTCTGGGGCTGGTGCATCATCTGACGGATGGAGCCATCGTCTAATTCTCTAATTTGCTTCTTTTTCTTTTTACCTTCTCTCTTTCTTTTTTCCTTCTCTCTATTTTTCTTAAAACTTATTTTTAATACAGCAGTACAGACCCTCTATACACTTTTAATGCTTAAATCTGTTTGTGTCTCAATACATACATTTAAATATTCAAAAGGCACTTTCCTAAGCAATCCAGAAATGATCTTTTGGATTTCTTTTTTTTTTTTTTTTTTTTTTTTTTTTTTTTTTT
>PVIC010042832.1:0-15677 GCA_004025085.1 Thryonomys swinderianus
AAAAAAAAAAAGATGACAGGGCCGGAGATTTAGCTCAGTGGTTCTGATGCCTGCCTCGCAAGTGCAAGGTCCTGAGTTTGATCCCAGTAACCACATACAATGCTGGGCGTGGAGACTCACACCCACCAGCAATCAATACCACATAGCACAGTGCTGGTCCTGGTGGCTCATGACTGTAATCCCAGCACTTGGGAGGCAGAGACAGGAGGATTGCTGAGTTCGAGGCTTGCCTGGGCTCCATAGTGAGCTCAGGGCCAGCCTGAACTACAAAGTGAGACCCTGTCAAAAAAAAAAAAAAAAAAGATGACAAAGGTCCAGAACTCTGAGGTTTCTGCATTTATGGTACAGTACTTATCCTATGACTTGGATAGTGAGGGTGAGATGAAAGGAGGGAACTAAGACCTATATGCTGTGGTTGCCTGAATATAGTCTCCATCATATCACTGCAGAAAAGATAGGAGATGCTGCTGTCCTGCTCTTAGCTAGCAGAAACCATAGCCCTAGAGCACAAACGGTGGTTTGAAAGCACAGTTGTATAGCCTTCCTGGCTGCTATGGAGTTTCACACTGAGGTGATATAGATGTGGTAGGAAATTTTGTGGCTCAGCTGCTGCAGACTTTCACTGTTCTCACTGTAGTTTAGAAGATACCCTTGAAAAAATGTTTCCTAATTGGTGCTATGGCATTAGGCCCAATTCATTTAAATACAGTTTTATAATTTTACCCACCTATTACTGTTCCACTGGGGAAAATGTCTGTGAAGTTCTCCCTACGACCATGCTGGAAGTCATTCTCTGCACTCTGTTTTAAATAAATGTGTTTGCTTCTGTATCATTGTACATCAGTCTTTTCTATTAGCCTATGAAGTCTCTGGGTGTGTAACTCTGTCCTATCACCCAATCTTATGTCAGCTGCAGCACAGATGCTGGATATACATTAAGAATATAAAGTGTAGAACTCTGAAGTTGTGCAAAGTCATGCCAGTGCAGTGAGGGAAGGTCTTCCCTTATATAAGGAGAATTTTTCCATCTCTTAATATGTAAAAGTGGATGTTTGATCACTCTGAAAATTCTGTTTCACTTATTTCTTAGGCAGTGTCCCAGATGTCAAAGTACCCAAATAAAATTGAACTTTCCATGTGACTGTAAAGATTGTCAACCTAGAAAACTTCATCCTATAGATGAAAGAAGGAAAATCACCTAAATGCTCTGACACTCCGCTTCAGCAGCTTTTTGTCTTCCAAAGATCCCTAATGTAGAAATTAGAAACCTGCTAATGAGCAAAGATTTCTTAACACTGGACAATTAGGGCCGACTTCTATCAACAAGCTAAAGGAAAGATAACAGAAATGTTTGCATATTACGGACATGACATAAGGGAAGTTCTCCAAGTTGAAATAAATCCTTCCTTTTGAGAAAAGCCTCAAAATACAGAGATGTACTCATTGCTATAGCCATAAAGGTAATTCTCTCTTCCAAAACTTAAAACGTAGAATAGAGAAACACAAGCCTCACAGGTACTGCTACATGATCATATCAGTGTAGTGTGCAGCAGAAAAAGACTCCAGCATTGCCTTAACATCCCCAAAGAACCATTTGGAGAGACATTATTCTCCCAATAAATCATTCATTTGGCTAAGGGAACTAGTAAGATGCTCATACTAGCAGGCTTTTAAAAACAGATATACTTAAGTATAATGTATAGAACTTCATATTTTCATTATTACAGTGGATGAATTTGAAAATATGCAAAATCTGGCTTACTTGTAGTGCAATAAGGTAATACACATAGCATTGTGTCCTTCACTTTTCAGTATGTGTGTGAGCATGTGTGTGTGTGTGGATCTGTCCTCTGAACAAACTCTGAGGTCCCCAGTGCCATATCCTTAAATACAGGCATTCTTTGCTCACCAGCATCTGTTTGTATCATCTCTTGGCTTTTGCTGAATGCTTATTATTGGCCTTCACTGGCTGAAAATTAGCTGGATATTTACCTCATTCAAAATAGTGCTACAGAGATTTCCAGCTCTTCAAATATGTTTAAGGCAACAAAAATGTATTTTTTTTTGAAATCTGTCTGCAAGAGTCTTTTCACCAGGATTTCGGACACTAACAGAAGGGAGATGGGTTGCTAGGTGATACAGCCTAAGCATAAACTCTAGAGCCTTTTAGTGGAAAGAGAGCAATGAACACTCCACCATTTCCCATCCATGTGCTTGTGTCAAGAGCCAGGGAAAAGGTAGCCTGAAGGCTAACACAGTAGATTGTCCTGGTCTGTCTATATTTGTTATTGCTTCCCACAGCACACTGCTTATTCCCCTAGGCAGTTCATACTGTCCTCAGTTCTAATTATCTTCTGCAGTTTCTGGTGGGAGGTAAAGACTAAATGAAAGGCTTACTTGTCAGACTTATGTTAAAATCCAGTTTCTATCATTTACTAGCTGTGAGGTTCTGGAAAGATGTGACTGCATTAAACTATCTGAAAATATGGGGACTATTTAACATAGGGAACAGGGGAGGGAGAAGTTAACAGAAATTCTGCAGTTAAATTCTAGTCTCTGTGAGTCTGGCAGCACAAGGAAATTAAGTAATAGACAGAGATGAGAAGAGCAGCTGAGTTTGGGCCTGATTCATGCTACTCTGGGTAGGAGAGAGCAGACCCCATCTTGTCATACATTTTATTCCATGCATCTCAAGTAACAAAGGACTCCAAAAGCTCTGGGGGCAGTGAAGACACTGCCAATAGTCCTTGAGTGATTATGTAGATAAAGAACCCTGAGTACTTCTGCTCTGGAGCATTGCAGTATGTGGGACTCCTGGGGTCTTTGTTGTTACTGGAGGTGAAAATAAGAGTTAAATCCTAAGGTCCTGATATGTCCTAGTTGGTCTGCAGGCAAGAAAGACTGGCCCAGTCACAGTCTCCATTGTGCAGTAGGATTGCTCCCAATAGCTTAAAACTGTTGAGAGGATTGAATAAGGTCCTGCCAAGGCAAAAGGAGTTTGAGGAGTTTGCTTATACAAAATAATATAGTTTTAAAATGATATGTTTAGCTTCTAGAGTCATAGGAAAAATTTAATTATGAACTGAAACAACAATAAGTCAAGCTCAATCTAGAATAAGTAATAGTTTGACTCAGTATAGGGTAATATTTATTCCAGACTCCTGATGGAACATAAACCATACATTCAAATTAACCACTAGCACAGTATTCTAAGATTCAACCTTTATTTATAACCATATGTATAGTATATATTTTAGCTCTGGATGAATTTCATAGTGATTACTAAATGTTTTGTCAATTGTATACAAAATTAAACTATGGTAATAATCTGGTTCAGCTCAGTTAACAGGAATGTGGTTCTGCCTAACCAGAAAAACAAGTGGACTACAGTAGGTGTTAATATAGATAGTTATGATTACCTCACCACCCAGGCTGTGAATCTCTATCTCCATTATGTAGCAAGGATAATATATATATATATATATATATATATATATACACACACACAATATGAATAATGAATAATTATATATATTATATATTAGAATTATATATATTATATGAATAATGAATAATTATATTATATGAATAATATATATTATATGAATATATATTATATGAATAATGAAAGAAGCAAGATAGAAAGAAAGCATAAAAAAGAAAGAAAGAAAAGGTGGTCTTAGGTCATCTTCACCTTTTTAAACACCATCTTAACTTTGGTCTCCTCACCCAAAAAATCTTCATCACGACCTCTTCATCTGTTGCTTATTAGCTCAGTTTCCAGCATCTGTTAATATTTTTTGTAATTGTATTATTTATGACCATGAAATAATTTCAAATTACATTATAGATGGAATTTCCATACAAGTACTATGTATTTATTTTGAGAAAAATACAGGGTGTTAACTAAGAGAGATCATTAGTATGAATGTTTCTAGCATCCTAATAGGATGTCAGCAATCTATTTCCTAAGAATCTTTACACAGGATTCTCTGGCCCTGGTTCTCATTTTCTATCTGCCTGGCTATGGTGAGACATCTGCCTCCAGTTAGAGCCCTATTATGACTACCACACAGAGTAGTCATAATAGGAAGGAAGTAATTGAATCCTCTTGGAAAAACTATTTGTTTTTCATAGCAAATTAGTCAGTCCCATTTAATTGAGTCTTAGCCTTACTACTTTCTTCTCCCTATTTCTAACCACAAATTTTCTACCCTGCAGTTGCTACTAGGCTGATATGCATCTCTCCTATAGTTTTATGCATCAGTCCCATCCAGGATGTGAAATTGTTTTCTGAGAAAATAGCTACAATAATTTATGTATCAGCTGATGCTTTGGTCCATGATGACTGTAAATAATTTTTGAATTTTCCCAACTTAATGGAGCTAGGAGGGTGAATGAGTCTTGAAAGAGATGAGGATCTTGAGAACTGTATTTCATACAGTAATGGGCCCATGGAAACTAAGCTTGAGGAATGCTATGATACTATAGTACATGCAATATAAATGCAAGTGAGTTCCTGCTCAGTTATAAATTAGGTTTTAATATCCCCAATTATGGATGACCTACTATCCTTAAAAATCTAGTGGTTGTTTCCTAGATTCATTCTACTCAAACTTCAGATATTTTTCTGCTTGCTATGAAGAGCTCTAATATACTTTAATATACATTTAATATACTTTAAATAAACTTCAACAATGATTATTTTAAACATATAAATTTTGTTTTAGACATATAAAGTTATCCATTTGATTGTTTAAAGTTATTCATTTGATTGTTTTAGACATATAAAGTTATTCGTTTATGTATAAAAATAAATGAGTTTACTGTTATATTGTAAGGAGACAAAATGATATTTAACACACTCTATCAATATTAATTCACCTTAAACCACTATTACTATTGTAGATAGAATATAGATTGATATATTTATTTTCTGTGTTTGTCATATGAGAGTATTATAAAACAATAGAATGACAGAGTTCAAAGAAATATCAAATGTTGGGCTAGGGATTTAGCTGAGTGGCACCACACCTGCCACTCATCTAACTCAAGTTAGATGTTCGTCCTAAAACAATTACTATTTATTTTAATTGACTTTATTGATATATTTATATAGACATTACGATCGCATTCAATATTGAAAATTTGTACCTGTACATGACACATCTTGATTCTCATTTTTTCTTATTCCCCTGTCCTCTCTACAATCCCCACCCCTATATGCATAAGCTTTGTTTCCTTTTAACTATCTAATTTTGTCTTTCCCTTCTTTACTTTCCCCTATCCACCTTTTCCTTTTTCTTTTTTGCATATTGTCTTCCTATTTCACATTACCTATCACACATTTTGGCATTCATTTATAATTTTGTTTTTTTGTGCTAGAGAACAGATATGGTATTTACACATCGGTGTTCTTTTTATATCACTTATGAGTATGTCCTCAAAGTACATCCGTTTGAGTAAAATGACTCCAGTTTACTTTCTTTATGGCTGGGTTGCACTTCATTTTATAAAAACAAAACAAAACAAAGAACACAACTTCTTTATCCAATCTCCAGTTGATGGGCATTTGGGTTGTTTCCAGGATTTAGCTACTACAAACTATGCTGCTTTATACATTGGTGGACATATATAACTGTGGTACAATTCTTTTCATTATATATATATATATATATATATATATATATATATATATATATATATATATATATATATATATATATATCCCTAGCAGTGGACTAGCAGATTCAAATGGGACCTCAAATCCTATTTTTTTTGCATTGTTCAGTAAACTTTATTGGTACATTATATACACAGCTCACAACCACACAAAACATTGGGGAATTTGTACCAATACGTGATACAGGTCAATTCCCATTTTTACCCACATCCCTGCCCACCCACACCCTCCCCACCCCCTATATACATACTCTTTTATTTTTTTTCCAAATCATATTTATTCCTTCCCCTCATTACATTCCCACACCAAATTCCTTTTGGATATTATAAAAACTATCACACATGTGATGAGGGGAAGGAATAAATATGATACAGAAAGAAAATAAAAGAGCATGTATAAGGGGGGAGGAGGGGGGAGTGGGTAGGGATATGGGTATAAAAATGAGAATTAACTTGTGGCATATACTGGTACAAATTTCCCAATGTTATATGTGATTTTGAGATGTATATAAATTGTACCAATAAAGAATTCAATTTAAAAAAAAACTATCACACATTCTAGAGCTCCCTTACCTCTACAGGTATTTATATCAAAGAAAACATCTGGTATTTGCATATCTGTGTTCTATTTAATTCACTTATTAGTGTGTCCTCCAGGTGTCAAATCCTAATATTTTAAGGAATCTCCACACTGATCTCCCTAGTGGTTGCACCAGTCTACATTTCAACTGATAGTGGAGAAGTGTTCCTTTCTCCCCACAGGTTGCCAGCATTTTTGTTGGTTGATTTTGTGACAGCAACCATTCTTTGTGGAGTGAGATGGAATCTCAGTGGTGTTTTCATGTGTATCTCTTGAATGTCACAATGTTGAACATTTCTCCATATGTTTCTTAGCTCCCTTTGTTTCTTCATCTAAAAAACATTCATTTCAGATGCCCATTTTTTTATTGGATCTTTAAATGGGGAACTTATGTTTTAAGTTCATTATATACTTTGGAAGATAGTCCTTTGTCTAAGAAATAAGTGGTAAACATTCTTTCACCCTAGTGTAAGTTGTCTTTTCACACTGTTGGTGGTTTCTCTTGCTGTGTAGTTTTTAGTAAGATGAAATCCCAGTTGTTGATTGCTTCTGGTAGTTCTCATGCAGCTGAGGTTTTGTTCATAAAGTCTTCCCCTATGCCAGTGTCTTAAAGAGTTCTACCTAACCTGTTTTGAAGCAGGTTGATTGTATCTGTTTTAAAATTTAGGCCTCTAATCCACTTTGATTTTAGTTTAGTACATGGTGAAAGAGTTGGATCTAGCTTCAGTCTTTGGCAGGTTGAAACCCAGTTTTTCCAGCACCATTTCTTAATGAAATGCTGCATTTCTTATCCTCCATTGAGGATATATGGCTTCTGTGTCAAAGATGAGGTGACTTAGTGTATCTGGCATTGTTTCTGGATCTTCTAATCTATTCCACTGATCCTTAGATCAGTTTTTTTGTTTTGTTTTGTTTTGTTTTTGCCAGTACCATGCCGTTTTTATCACAGTGGCTTTGTAGTAAAGTTTCAAGTTGGGGAAAGTGATACACCTGCCATGTCCTTGTTTCTTAGAATTGCTCTTGCTATTCTAGGTCTCTTGTGGTTCCAGAAGAATTTTTGGATGCTTTTCTCTAAAGCTGCAAAATATGCTGTTGGGATTTCAATTGGGATTGTGTTGAATCCATATAGAAGCTGTGGGAGTTTAGCCATTTTGACAATGTTGGTTCTTCCTATGAAGGAACAAGGGATGTTCTTTCATTTTCTGATATCCTCCTCAATCTCCTTTAACAGAGTGTTGTAGTTTTCAGGGTAGAGGTCCTATACCTCCTGTGTTAGATTGACTCCTAGATATTCCATTTTCTTGGGGGCTATTGTAAATGGGGCTGAGTCCACAATTGCTTTCTCTATCGATCTATTATTTGTATATAAAAATGTTACTGATTTTTGAGCATTGACCTTGTATCCAGCTACACTGCTAAATTTGCTGATTAAGTCTAGCAGTTGTTTGGTGGAGTTTTTAGGGTCTTCTAGAGAGTATCATGTCATCAACAAGTAATGAAAGTTTACTTCTTTTCCTATCTTTATTTCTTTTATTGTCTAATTGCAACAGCCAATGTTTCTAGCACGATATTGAACAGGAGGAGTGATACTGGACATCCTGTCTTATTTCTGATCTTAGTGTGAAAGGTTTCAGTTTTTGACCATTTAGGATGATGCTGGCTGTCGGTTTCTCATAAATAGCTTTAATTAGGTTGAGATGTAGTCCATCTATTATGAGTTTCTGTAGGGTTTTGATCATGAATGGGTGTTGGATTTTGTCAAATGCTTTCTCTGCATCTATAAAGATAACCATATGGTTTTTGTCTTTGAGTCTCTTGATATAGTGAATAGTGTTTATTGATTTATGTATGTTGAATCATCCTTGCATTCCTGGGATGAACCCAACTTGGTCAGGGTGTATGACCCTCTTCATAATTCTCTGTATTCTGTTTGCCAGTATCTTGTTGAGGATTTTTGCATCAGTGTTCATTAGGAAGATTGGCCTGTAGTATTCTTTTTGGGTTGAATCTTTTTCTCCTTTTGGAAAGAAGGCAAAGGTTGTTTCATAGAATGAACTTGGGAGTACTGCTTCCCTTTCAATTTCATTAAACAGTTTGAGAAGTAGTGGTGTTAACTCTTCTTTGAAGGTTTTATAGAATTCAGTGGTAAAGTCATCAGGAACAGGACTTTACTTTGTAGGTAGATTTTTTATTATATGTTCAATTTCACAAATTGATATTGGGATATTTAACATTTTTATATACTCCATACAGCTTTGGAAGTTCATATGTGTCTAGGAATCTTTGCATTTCTTCTACATTTTTCCATCTTATTGGAATATAAATTTTCAAAGTACATGTTTATTATCCTCTGGACTTCCATTGGATCTGTGGTGAGCTCCCCTTTTTCATTTCTAATAGTATAGATTTGAGCCTTTCGCTTCCTTTGTTGGATAAGGTTGACTAGGGGTCAGTCAATTGTGTTAATCTTTTCAAAGAATCAACTCTTGGATTCGTTGAATTTTTTGTATGGTTTTCTTGGTCTCCACTGAATTAATTTCTGCACTGATCCTTATAATTTCCTCCCTAGTATGAGCTTTGGGTTTGTTCCTCCTCTTTTTCTAGTAGCCTGGTTTAGCATTTGGTGGTTTATTTGAGCTTGCTCTATTTTCCTGTTGTAGGCATTTACTGCTATGAATTTCCCTCATAGAACTGCTTTCATTGTATCCCACAAATTCCTATAAGTTGTAGTGGTATTATAATTTAATTGTAAAAGCTTTTCATTTTCTTTCCTGATTTCTTCTGTGATCCAATGATTGCTCAGCAGAGTATTATTCAATTTCCATGTATTTATGACAGTCTTGGAATTTGCTATTCAGCTCCAAATTCAAGGCATTATGGTCTGAAAGTATACAGAGGATAACATCAATTCCTTTCCACTTAAACATGTTCTATGACCTAGTATGTGGTCTATTTTGGAGAATGTCCCATGGGCAGCTGAGAAGAATGTATATTCTGACTTTGGCAGATGCAATACTCTGTAAGCATCTATTAAGTCCATTTATTCAAAGGTTTGGTTCAGTTCAAGTATTTCGTTATTGATTTTTTTGTTTAGTTGATCTGTCTAGTTGTGACAGGGGGTACTAAAGTTCCCTACTATTATATAAGTGCTTATCAATATTTTCATATCTGTTAATACTTGTTTTGTATAGTTGGGTGCATTGGAATTTGGTGCATCAATATTTATGAATGTCATCTCTTTCTCTTGGATTTTCCCTGTACAAAGACGTAGTGTCCTTCTTTGTCTCTCTTAAGAAATCTTGGTTTGAAATACATTTTGTCTACAAATAGGATAGCCACTCATGATTTTTTTTTTTTTTGCAGTTTTCTGTCATGTGGAAAATTTTATTCCATCCTTTTACTTTCAGTCTGTGGTTTTCTTTCTGAATTAGGCATGTTTCTTATATGCAGCATATTGTAGGGTCTTGTTTCTTAATCCATTCTGCCATTCTATGTCTTTTAATTGGCCCATTGAGTCCATTAACATTAATCGTTTTGACTGATATGGCGTGATTTATACCTGTCGTGGTGTTAGCCTATTCTTGGCTCTTTCTTCTTTGCTTTTCCCCTTTCCATTCAATTTCATGCCTTGCTCACTAAATTCATTCTGCTAGGTCTCATGAGTTTTTGACCTTCATTGTTTTTCTCCAAGATTTTCTTTAGAATGTATTGGAGTTCCAGTTTTGTAATTGAGAAGTTCTTCAGGTATTCTTTGTCATGAAAGTCTCTTATTTCTCCATCAATTTTGAAAGATATTTTTGCAGGATACATTAATCTAGGTTGAATCTAGGTTTTCCTGCAATGTTTGAAACACGTCTCTCCAGGCTCTCCTTGCATTGAGTGTTTGCTTTGAAAAGTCTGCTGTTATCCTGATGGGCTTCCATTTGTATGTGGCATTTTTCTTTTCCCAAGTTGCTTTCAGCATTTTTTTTTTTTTTTTGAGACAGGGTCTCGCTTTGTAGCTCAGGCTGGCCCTGAACTCACTCTGTAGCCCAGGCAAGCCTGGAACTCAGCAATCCTCCTGTCTCTGCCTCCCAAGTGCTGGGATTACAGGGGTGAGCCACCATGCCCGGCACTGTGGTATGTGGTATTGATTGCTGGTGGGCATGAGTCACCACGCCCAGCATTGTATGTGGTTACCGGGGACTGAACTCAGGACCTTGCACTTGCAAGGCAGGCGCCAGAACCACTGAGCTAACCCTCTGGCCCCAGCATTTTGTTCTTTTACAGGATTTCTGGAAACTTGATCATTGTATACCTAGGTGTAGGTTTTTTTTAATATCACAGCCTTTTGCAGTCCTATCTGCCTCATTTATCTATATATCCAACTCTTTTCCTTTTCCTGTGAAGTTTTCTGCCATTATATCTGTAAATAGTTTTTTTTATGTCTTTTGCACTGTCTCCTGCTTTTTTACTGACTCTGATCAGTCTTATATTATTCTTCTTTGAGTGATCTAGGAGCTGTTGGATTGATTTCTCATGGTTCCTTGTCATTTTCTATGTTATTCCTTTCCTGTTCATTGGTTGTGAGCCTGTCTTCGAGGTCTAAAGTTTGATTATCTGCTTCATTTATCCTACTTCACAAACTTTCATTCTTGTTTTTTTATTGAATTCTTTATTGGTACAATTTATATACATCTCAAAATCACGTACAACATTGGAGAATTTGTACCAGTATTTGACACAAGTTAATTCTCATTTTTACCCAGATCCCTACCCACCCAACCCTCCTCACCCACTTTATACATGCTATTTTAATTTCTTTCTGTATCATATTCATTCCTTCCCCTCATCACATTCCCACACCAAGTTTCCTATAGAAATTTTCCACTCTATAAAAGCTGTCCTACTTTCTAGAGCTCATTTGAATCTACAGGTGTTCATGCCAAAGAGAAGATCTGCAGATTGTCTATCTGTTATCTATTGATTTCACTTATTAGTATATCCTCCAGGTGTCTCCATTTGCACCTAAATGGATAGAGCTTGTCATTATTTATGGCAGAGTAATACTCCATTTTATTAAAAAACCCACATCTTCTTTATCCAGTCTCCAGTTGATGGACATTGGGGTTGTTGCCAAGATTGAGCTATCATGAACTGAGCTGCTATGAACAAGGGTGTACATCTGTCTTTCCAAAGTGAGTTTTTAAATTCTTTTGGGTATATTCCTAGCAGGGGGATAGCCGGGTCAAATGGGACCACTAGTCCTAGTTTTCTGAGAAATCTCCACACAGATCTCCACAATGGTTGCACAAGTCTGCAATCCCACAAACAGTGGAGAAGGGTTCCTTTCTCCCCACAGCCACAACAGCATTCATTGTTGGTTGATTTTGTGATCACAGTCATTCTTTGTGGAGTGAGATGAAATCTCAGTGTTGTTTTCATTTGCATCTCTCCAAAGTCCAGTGATGTTGAACATTTCTTTATATGTTTCTTGGCTGCTTTGACTTCTGCCTCTGAGAAGTGTCTGTTCATTTCAGATGCCCATTTTTGAATTGGGTCTGTAAACTTCAGAAGGCTGATCTGTTTGAGTTCTTTATGTATTGCAGATAATAGCCCCTTGTCTGATACACAGCTAGTAAAGATTTATTCCTATGTTGTTGGTCATCTTCTAGCAGAGCCAGTGACTTCTTTGGCTGTGCAGAAGCTTTTCATTAGAATGAGATCCCATTTGTTGATTCTTTCTGCTAGTTCTCGTGCTAGAGAGGTTTTATTCATAACGTCTCTGCCTAAGCCAATGTCTCCAAGAGTTTTACCTAGTCTGTTTTCCAGCAGGCTTATTGTTTCTATTTTAATGTTTAAGTCTCATATCCACTGTCAGTTTAGTTTTGTGCATGGTGAAAGAGATAGGTCTAGCTTTAGCTTTGGCAGGCTAAAGCCCAGTTTTTCCAGCAACATTTGTTAAAGAGGCTGGCTTTCTTCCATTGGGGATGTTTGGCTTCTTTGTCAAAGATAAGGTGACTTAGTGTATCTGGAGTTGATTCTGGATCTTCTAATCTATTCCACTGGTCCTCGGGTCTGTTATTTTGCCAGTACCACGCAGTTTTTATCACAGTGGTTTTATAGTAGAGTTTTAAATTGGAGATTGTAATACCCCCTGCCATGCTGTGGTTGCTTAGAATTGCTTTTGCTATTCTAGGTTTCTTGTGGTTCCAGATGAATTTTTGTACTATTTTCTCTAGCTCTGTGAAGTATACCATTGGAATTTCAATTGGAATTGCACTGAATCTATATAGTAGTTGTGGGAGTATAGCCATTTTGATGATGTTGGTTCTCCCTACCCAGGAACAAGTGATATCTTTCCACTTTCTGGTTTCCTTTTCTATCTCAGTTTTCAGAGTCCTATACTTTTCAGAGTAGAGGTCTTTCACTTCCTTTGTTAGGTTGATTCCTAGATATTTCATTTTTCTGTGTGCTACTGTGAAAGGGATTGACTCCCCAATTTCTTTTTCACTGAGTCTGTTGTTTGTGTACACAAAGGCTGTTGATTTTTGAACATTGATCCTGTATCCAGCAACACTACCAAATTTGGTAATTAAGTCTAGCAGTCTTTTGGTTGAGTTTTTAGGATCCTCTAGATAGAGTATTATATCATCAGCAAATAATGACAGTTTAACTTATTCCTTTCCTATCTTTATTCCTTTTATATATTTGTCCTGCCTGATTGCTATGGCTAATGTTTCCAGTACTATATTGAACAAGAGTGGTGACAACGGGCATCCTTGTCTCATTCCTGACCTTAGTGTAAAAGGTTTCAGTCTTTGCCCATTGAGTGTGATGCTGGCTGTTGGTTTCTCATAAATAGCTTGTATTAAATTGAGATAAAGTTCATCAATTCCAATTCTCTGTAGGTTTTGAGCATAGATGGGTGTTGGATTTTTTCAAATGCTTTTCTGCATCTATTGAGATAATCATATGGTATTTGTCCTTGAGTCTGTTATTATAGTGTATTACATTAATTGATTTACATATGTTGAACCCCTTGCATCCCTGGGATAAATCCGACTTGATCAGGGTGTATGATTTTTCTTGATAATTCTCTGTATTCTGTTTGCAAGTATCTTATTGAGGATTTTTGCATCAATGTTCATTAGAGAGATTGGCCTGTAGTTTTCTTTTTTGGTGGGATCATTCCTTGCCTTTGGAATCAAGGTGATGGTTGCTTCAAGGAATGATTTGGGGAGTACTGCTTCCCTTTCAATTTCATTAAAGAGATTGAGAAGTACTGGCATTAACTCTTCTTTAAAAGTTTTGTAGAATTCTGCAGTGAAGCTGTCAGGACCAGGGCTTTTCTTTGTTGGTAGGTTTTTTATTACATTTTCAATTTCCCAGATTGATATTGGGTTGTTTAACATTGTTATATCCTCTTCATTCAGCTTTGGAAGTTCATATGAGTCTAGGAATCTATCCATTTCTTCTAGATTTTTCCATCTTCTTGGAGTATAGATTTTCAAAATGTGTGTTTATGACCCTTTTGACTTCTTCTGGGTCTGTGCTGATTTCCCCATTTTCATTCCTTATAGCATGGATTGGAGCCTTTTCCTTTCTTTGTTTGATATGGTTGGCTAAGGGTCTGTTGATTTTATTTATCCTTTCAGAGAACCAACTCTTTGATTAATTGATTCTATATATTGTTGTCTTTGTCTCCACCGCATTAATTTCTGCTCTGATCCTTATATTTTCCTCTCTAGTATGTGCTTTGGGTTTGTTTTGCTACTCTTTCTCTAGTTGTCTGAGATTCATCATTAGATTGTTTATTTCAGTTTGCTCTATTTTCTGAGTGTATACATTCACTGCTATGAATTTTCCTCGCAGAACTGCTTTCATTGTGTCCCATAAATTCCTGTATGTTGTGCTGGCTTGTCGTTTAGTTGTAGAAACTGTTTAATTTCTTCTTTAATTTTTTTTTTTGTGGCCCATTGGTTGGTTAACAGAGTGTTGTTCAATTTCCATGTGTTTGTGAGGATCTTGGAATTTCTTCTGCTATTCAGCTCCAGTTTCAAGGCACTATGGTCAGATAGTATGCAGGGGATAACTTCGATTCCTTTGCATCTACTTAAGCTTATTCTATGGACTAGAATGTGATCTATTTTGGAGAATAATCCATGAGCAGCTGGGAAGAAGGTATATTCTCGCCTTGAAGGGTGAAAAATTCTGTAGGCATCTAATAAGTCGATTTGCTCCAAAGTTTGATTTAGCGCAAGTATTTCCTTATTGATTCTTTGTCCAGTTGATCTGTCAATTTGTGACAACTGAGTATTAAAATCCCCTATGACTACTGTATTCATGGTTAACTGGCTTTTCATGTCCAGTAATATTTGTTTTATATAGTTGGGTGCATTAGAGTTCGATGCATAAATATTTATGATTGTTATTTCTTTCTCTTGGATAGTTCCTTGTACGAGAATATAGTGACCTTCTTTATCTCTTAATCAGTTTGGGTTTGAAATCTATTTTATCTGCAAATAAGATAGCCACTCCTGCTTTTTTGCAGTTTCCTGTGGCATGGAGGATTGTTTTCCAACCTTTTATTTTCAGTCTATGGGCTTCCTTCTGAATTAGGTGTGTTTCCTGTATACACCAAATTGTAGGATCTTGCTTCTTGATCCAATCTGCTAGTATGTGTCTTTTAAATGGCCCATTGAATACATTGACAGTAATGGTTATGACTAATATGTACATCTTCAGAGCTGCCATGTTTCCCAGTTCTCGGTTCTTTTCTTCTTTGCTTTTCCTCTTTTCTATTTTGTTTCTTGTTTGCCCCAATGAATTCACTCTCCTGGGTGTTGTGAGTATGGAATTTTCTGTGTTTTTTTTCCAAGATGTTCTCTAGGATGTTTTGGAGTGCAGGTTTTGTATTTGTGAAGTTTTTCAGGTGTTCTTTATCATGGAAGTATCTTATTTCCCTGTGTATTCTGAAAGATAGTTTTGCAGGATACAACAGTCTAAGTTGGAGTTTGTTTTCCTGCAATGCTTGAAATACTTCCCTCCACACTCTCCTTGCACTGAGTGTTTGTGTTGAAAAGTCTGCTGTGATCCTAATGGGCTTCCCTTTGTAGGTGATTTTCTTCCTTTCTCTCACTGCTTTCAGTATTTCATTCTTTTGTTGTACATCTGGAACCTTGATAATTATGTGTCTAGGTGTAGCTTTTTTTATGTCACAGTGTTTTGGAGTCTGATAGGCCTCATTTATCTGTATGTCTATATCTTTTCCTGTGAAGTTTTCTGTTGCTATATCTGACAATAGCTTTTTTATGTCCTTTACACTGTCTCCTGCTTCCTCAGTGACTCCAATCAGTCTTATGTTATTTTTCTTTGAGTCATCTAGAAGCTGTTGAATTGATTTCTCATGGTCCCTTGCTCTTTTCCATAGATT
>PVIC010042833.1:0-15660 GCA_004025085.1 Thryonomys swinderianus
GAGAAGCTGAGTCTGAGAGCCAGGTTAACTGCCCAGTGCAGATGCCATGCAGCGCCGAGTGTGCGGGTCACCAGCTGCCCGGCTGCTCACTGTGGACCATCCACAGCTCCTACAGAGCTGCCTGACTCTCTGTGGTGCAGACCAGGCCCTCTGTTCCCCCAGCCTCTGCTCGACACTTGGCATGGGGTGTTTGCTCTCAGACCAGCCCAGCGGAGACAAGGATAGCAACCCCCAGTTTTTGTGAAAATCCCATTTATTCTCCTGGGGACAAGAAAGGCAAATCAAATAAGAGCTTACATCGCTGAGGATGTTGAAGGCCTCGTTCAGAGCTATATCCAGCATTCCGATTCCTTTGGCAAAAAGTTTGTCCAGATGCTCCCGGAAGTGCTGAAACAACAAGGCAGAAAACCCATTAGTGTCCATCCTGTGGCAGGAAATACCAGCCCTGACAGGTGAGCACACGCTTCGGAAGGTCCTCACCTCTCCAGGTGCAGGAGGTCTTCCCAGAGCACACACTTCCTACAGAGCTTCCACTGAGACCCCAGGCGGCCACCCCATGCTCAGATCTACCCTGCGCTTAGCACGGCACAGGCACACCTGTTTGTCTCATTAAGTTGTCCCCACTCAACACCAGCATGTTCCCTGAGTCAGGGCGTCATTCTGTCTTCCAGGTCTACTGTGGAGCTCCTACACACAAAAGGTATTTAATAGGTATCTTGAAAGAGCAAAGACAAAACAGATCCCAAACTGAAGATTAATTACAGCAAGGAAGACACAGGCTAGAAATCTAGAAGAAGCTTCCTTGGGACCAGCCCCGAATCTGTCTATGCTATAGGAAAGGCCAGCCTTCGCTGCGGACTGAAGGACACAAAAGAAGGTAAGTGTGAAACCCTACACAGAGCACGGTACATGACACAGCACCCATGGCTGCCTTGCAGAGACTCTGGTCCTCCCCTGGCCCCGGGGCCATGTTACTCTGGGCCTGACTCCGCCTTACAAACTCCTTCTTCTCAAATGATGCCACTTCTATTAACTGGGCTTATTCCTGCTCAGCTGCAGATCTACACAGGATAGCTTTTTTTTTTTTTTCCTCTTGTTAACAACACTGCAACTCCATTTAATTTTTCTTTTAATCCAGGTGTAGCTACTTGTTATGTGGCACTTCGGGCACAGTTGTTTGCATTATTGTGCGCGTAGAATCAGATGGAGCGGCATGTCACGGAGTTCCCCTCAACTCACTTTTACGGCAAGGTTGGTTGATTTCATTTCCTCCCAGAACAAATCTAAGTCCATATGCCTGGTGGAAAAACATGTCCTCCAGTTTCAGGCTTCCAAAATAGATGGACGATTCTCCTTCCTTCTCTTGTTTCTCCCCTTTGCCCAAACTCCGTTTGTTCCCTTGCAGAATCTGAACCAAATCAACAGCCCAGTCACTTGGAGTCCATTTATCCTTGAACCCAAGTCTTCTACAGGAAACCAGGTCCTTCCTTGCAGGGAACTGTCTCCCCTCCTGTGACTTCCACTAGATCTGCTCTCCTCAGTGTGGTAGCCATGAGCCACCACTATAGCCATTTATGTTTAAATGTCATTACAATTACCTAACATTAAAAACTGTGTTCCCCAAAAGTGCTACTCATATTGCAATTGCTCACGAGCACATGTGGAAAGTGGCTACTGCACCAGACAGTGCAGGTGGAAAAATGTTCCGGCACTGTAGAATCTTCTGGTGAACAGCACAGACCAAAGGTGCACGGGCCAAGCCAGTCATCTCTCCCCAGCCTGTCAGTGATGAACCGCGAGTCAGAGACAGGTCTGAGGCTCAAACACAGCAGACTTTTGTCTGTGTGGCACCCCTGTGCTGACGATCCTTCTCTCACCACCCCAATGTTTATGAGCGTGGGATGAGGCTAGCCTGTCCACCCCCCCACCACCACCTCAAGGAACAGGTCTACTTATCAGGCCTGCTCGATTTGTGAACTCTAACCTGTGCATCAAAGGCCCCAACGCAGTCCCTGGATTGTGACTGGAAGGTGAGTGAAGATTTTTTTTCCTCCTGGTGAGCCAGCTAAGAGGTCAGGGAGGAGACCTGGGTACCAGCACCCATCTGGCCACTGCACGGGGAGAGCTCACTTCAACAAGATAATAACAAGAAGAGCAGACCAGGAAAGGGGAGGACAGGGTCACATTCCAGGGGGCCTCGCCTTTCCTTAACCACCAGGAGCTGGATTTAGCGCTACAGACTGGCAGGTCCCATGAGACTCTCACATCACAAAGATTCTGATGTCAGCGACAGTGCCTCTCCACAGCCTCTGTGAGGAAACGGCTCCTCAGACCCCACTTCTGCACTCTCCTCTTCCTGGTCACCATCGTTGCACTGCGTGTTTGAAGAGGGCCTATACCGGACGGAACGAGACACTTGCATGTGGCAGGCTCTTGGTAGCACTTGGCATCCATTGCTTTGGCAACTGACATAAAGGACTTCAGGAATGTGCTGGACCGTGTGCAGCCCAAGGGGAGTGTCCGGGGGTGAGTGACAGCAACTGAACAACTGCTCTGCATCTGTCACGCTACAGTGATGTATAAAATGTCTCCCAAAGCCTCATGTACTCAGAGGGGGCATGCAGGGTGACTGGCTCCTGGGGACGCTAGATTCATCAGTTCAGTAGGGTAATCTACTGACAAGTTCTTGGCCAAAAGGGTTGTCAGGAGGTGGGGCCAGACTGGAGGTCGGTGACCATGGGCGTGACCCAGAAGGTGTATTCCTGTCCCCAGCTGCTCCCTTCTCTGCTTCCCATGCAGGAAAGAGCTTTCCTCTGCCTCATCCTTCTACCACGTGGCTGCCATGGAGCCAGCTAACCATGGACTGAATTCTCTGAACCAGGAGCCAAATCAAGCCACTCCTTCTTTAAATTGTGGGGAGCAGGTATCTTGTCCTAGCAATGGAGAAAGTGGCAAGTACAGCCCTTCCTCACTACACATGAGTTTTCTTTCCTCCCAGTTATAGCCACTGTGAGATTGGGAGAGTACTACTTAGTGTACCTAATACCAATGCTATTCTCATCCTAAGCAAGTCACTGGCATGTAGATTCTGTGACTTTGGAGGGAAAAAAGGAAGCTGAACTAGGAGTCAGGAGACTGAGCTCTAGTCTTACTTATACCATTTATCAGCTGAGACTCCAAGGCAAGTGTGTTAGCTCACAGGCCTCAGTTTCCCCCTGGGTCACTGACAGAAGGTTCCCCGAGAAGAGGTGGGAGAGAGAGACATGGGGCCTCAGAGCAGCAGGCAGCACTTACTCCCCATTCTCAGCTTTGAGCCAGAGCAACTCACTGCCTTATCTGTGCCTTCATTTCCCTCTTTACCCACACACAGGGGTGCTGGGCAGGAAGTAGTCACGGGACGACTGTGGTGCAGGAAAAAATGTAAACTTACTTTCATCTCCTACTCACTGAAGAAAAGACTGGCCTCCACCCCACACACAGAAAGACAAACAGAAGAAAACCGAGAGCTCACTCAGGCAGCAAGGGTGCTACCCTGAGCCTGGCGGCCGGACCCAGTGAACCCCGTTCCCCGCAGAAATGCTTTACAGTTGGCACCTTGTCAAAAGTAACACCGCTTCCTCCCCAGGTCCTGTCACCCACTCTCTAGCTGTTTTCCCACCCAGGCCACCTCGACCTCCATTACACATGCATGCGGTTAGGCCATCTAAGCGTGTCTCCAAGTTAGTTAAAGAACTGCAAGCCCTCCAGACCTGAGTGGAAGGAAGAATGGAAGGAAGGAAGGGACTGTCTTCAGTATTTAAAAATTTAAAACAAACAAACCCTCAAAAGCCTTACAGTTCAAACATCTTCTATGCCAACTTTATAATCTAATACTTCTTGAAAAATAATTCATTTTGCCCTTTGAGGGCTAGGTTGTCTTAAATGGATAGAATATGGCTAATTTCTGTGCCCCCAACCCCTGACTGTCCTCAACCTTCCAACGACAGAACAGAAGGCTCGAGGCTGCCGACCCAGGAGCAGCTTGGTGACTGTGGGCCAGAAGGTGGTCACTTTTCAGTATTTTTCCAAACTAAAATAAACAATTCACTGGAAATGCTGACAGTTCCATTTTATTATTAGACCTCAATAAAGGCAGAGGAGGGTGGCTTTTTATCTACGCTTTAGGCAACACATGCAGCATATGCTGCTGCCCAGGAGAAGTTCTCTAGTCCAAAGCAATTAGCACAGCACAGCGCCTGGAGAGATGAACCCGCAGGACGCTTCGCATGCCAACGCCTGCAGGTACCGCCAAATTCGCTTATCTCTATCAAACAGTTGCCATGCACAGGCCAGCCAAGGATCCCGCGAAACGAGCTCTCCCTCCACTGGCATTTGATTTAGTGGGATCATACTGACAGCTCTCTCCGTGACAACAGCAATCGTGTTTTTCCTGTCTGTGTAATTACAATAAATGTTTAGATTCTCCTAAATAAGCACAGAGGAGTCAGTGGAAGTGCAGACATCAGGTGATAGCCACCCCCCCCCACACCCGCCATTCCCAGAGCCCCTGAGGTGACAGCTGGAGGGACAGAAAATAGCGAAGGAAGAAAACAGCCACTGATCAGTGACACCCATCAGGATCACACGAGCCCTGGAGAACTGAATTTCATAAGGATCAGGTGTAGACAGCAGGTTCAGAATCACGGCTGAGTCCTCCAGTGGTAGCCAACACTTGCACAACAGTAGCTGTGGGCCAGGCGCTGTGGCGGGGGTTGGGTTTGTTTTGTTTCCCTCTGTTTGTGGCTGCTGTTGCTCAGTACAGGGAACCGAACACAGCCCTTTCATATTGAGCTGCATCCCCAGCTCCTCCTTTTTACATTTTATTTTTGAGAAAGGCTCTCCCTAAGTCAGGCTGGGCTCAAATTTGCCATCTTCCTGCTTCAGCCTCCCAGAATGCTGGGAATACAGGCATTGCCCCAGGGCTGGCTCTGTGTGCTCTCTCTATATTATTTTACTTGACCCTCCTGGGACCTCTGAGGGAGAGGCACTATTGCATTCCTGTTTTGCATGCAGGCCAACAGAGACTCAGCTGGGTGAAATAATGAAATGATTATTTCATTGCATGAGGCAGAGTGGGCTCCAGAGTAGCATGCCTTGTATCTGATCCCCTGAGTCACAGAGTCCCTTCTCAATACACACAGGGCACAGTCCTGAAGCCTTGCACTTGCGAGATTTGTGTAGGTTTATATTCAATTCATGTGTGTAGTCCCGGCAGGGCACAGGGACTGCAGGCCCATGCGTAAAGCCGTGACCCACCTGGGGCTCGTGCTGTGGGGGGGGTCAGCTCAGCAGAGACACAGAGCCTCACACAGGAAGGACCCTGTGTGTGGTGCAACGATTTGCTGCTACTTCTGATACCCTCACAGTCCTGCTGCGTGTCTGTGTGTGATGTGTAGGTGGAGCCCGACACAGCGGTGCCGCACGAGCACGACCTAGGCAGACACGGGACGCGGTGTCAGCTGCCTCGCTGCCGTGCTCATGAGCAGCATCCGCAGCACCCCGGGAGGAGGTTTCCAGGGCACGTGTTCCTCACACACGCTTAATTCCACTAATTTGCTTTGCGCTGTGACTGTCAGGCAGCTCAAGGCACCCAGACAAACAAACAAACGAACACACAAAAACAAAACAGAAGGAAAAAAGAGAAAGCTTTTGTAAACAAGGAAGGGAAAAAGGATTGAAGGAAGAGGAGGGCAATGGGGCAAAAAACACGAATGAAGATATATTTTGTACAGGTACAAATTTCTCTATGATGCATGTGATTATTATGTGTATCAAAATTATATCAATAATTTTTAAAGTGCCATTAAAATAAAAGTTTAAATAGAGTATGATAAAGCCAATAAAAACAGATTATCCATTTCCTCCCTAGAAAATGAGGGGCCGATCAGCAAAGGGACCCTTATAGAAGTCTTCAACTTTTAGCTCCAACCGGAACAGACCTGCTGCCACCGGCTTTTCTCCAAACAAAAGTTCAGCCTCCAACGGCCAGGTCAGCCTGTGCAGACGAAGCATCCCAGCAATGGCGTCTACCTCCTTCAGAAGCCAGGCTCTTGTGGAGATTTCCAAGCACAACTTCAGAGTTCTGTGGTCCAAACCAAGCTGCAGAAGCCCCCAGTCAGAAAGCCTCAAGTCACACCTGACTTCTGACCTTGTCTTGATATAACTCCTATGGCAAAACATACCCCGCATCCCAAACCCCACCTGACGATTCTTCCTGCTCCTGTTTAGACCTGAAACTCACAGCTGTTCTGGATGAATGCCTCAGTGCTGGAGGGCAGTGCACAGTCTGACATTTTGCAGGAAAGGCACATACCTTGGGACCTGGCTATCACCAAGCCTGGGCTCCACGAAATCTGGTTGTCCTTCAATTCCACTGGGAAAGTAGTGACATGGCACTAGAGACAAAAACAAAATGGCCCAGAAGGGCTGGTAGGAAAGAGACAGGCCCAGCTGTTTACAATTTGGGGGACAAAGTATAGACTCAGAGCCGTGTCTAAGCCATTCCCTGTTTTCCTTTCATGTTGCATATAACAAATTGAAGAGTTTGAAGGTAGCAGCTGTTTAATTCTGGTGCCAAATTAGAGACAAGATAGATCTGCTGGATATGAACAATGAACGTTATTTCATACCAGGTACATCAAATTAACTACAAGTCGATTTCAATGGAAAATCACTAATTATTTCATGTACGACAATGGTGGTGAGCTCAGAATTGGCAATTCTAGGCAGCTGGGAACTAGCTAAAGCGGAACAGCACCTCCACCCACGCAGGCTGTTTCCAAGTAACTGCCCAAGAGAGACATGGACACGCTCCTCATGGTGCCAGGAGCTAGACTGGGTTCAGGAGAACCCACTGCCGTGTCGCATGAGCTCATCCTTCTCCTTGTGAAGTCATGTGTATCTGTCAGGATCTGGCTTTCTGAACTTCCAAGGGATGGAGGAAAGCCACAGGCCACACCCTGCCCCCACAGCAGCACCCACTCTTTGTCTTGGCACGGTGCGGGAACATGTGCACAAACAGCAGGGCCGGCCCTCGCATGTTTCTGACATTTCCAAAGGTCCACGTTGAGTCCTCACCAACTTTAGGAAAACCCTGATTTGCTTCAAGCATGTTTCTCAGAGGAAAAATGCTTTGCTCAGCTGCTGTGGACCCAAGACTCTGACCCAGAAGTCAGAGTCTCAGTCCACTCCAAACATAGGGCCGAGCCCTAGGGAGGCTCGACTCTGAAGAGTTGCACCCAGGGAGGACACAAAGCTGACGCACCCTCACAGAAGCCAGCAGCTTGTCCTTACCAAGCGGCCACCTCGCAACCACAATCACCTTGCTCTGCACCCCAGCAGAGACCCACAGCCCCGCGGGGAAGGAGAGTGGACACTAAGATGTATGCGGGGAGTCACGCCAGCGGCCCACTCAGGGTGGCAGCAGTTTTGCGAGACAAGTGACCCCGAGAGACAGCGGAATTAGAGCTCTGTCAGTATGATCGCTTGCGAGATTTGTGTAGGTTTATATTCAATTCAAGTGTTTCAATGATCTTTCCATTTGCCAAGCTTAACTACCTGTAAGCACTGAATTTAATTATCTCAGTTTCTTCCTCTCTCATTAAAGTTTATGAATAAACAAATTCCCCATGTTACTGTATTTTGGGGGTGGTATCAACACTTATTTGACTGGTCCCCAACTGGTGAATATTTAGGTATACAGGGTTTTATCAGTAATCATTACAGTACACATCTTTGTACCTACACTGAGGGAGAGGTATATAGTAATATCATTAAAGAAGATTCACAGACAGTAATTATTGGATCAATAATTTCATCATGTGTCCAGCACAGAGGCACTGTAGGATTTAACCTGGTAATTCTGAGAAAGTGCTTAACACAAAGTCATCATATAGCCACCACCAGTAAACGTGAGGTCTGAGCAGTAGGACCCGTATGTCTCTTGATACTTTCTGGCTCTATGATTTGAACCTTTTTAGTATACAAATTAAAAAAGCAACCACACACACAAAAATATTCTCCCAATTTACATATGGTAAAAGGAAAATCATCAGCTACCACAGCGGGAAGATCGGAATCAACTGCCTCCACGAAGGTCCTCTGTGGACTCGGCTGTCCCTGAACCGTCTCCCGGCTCTCCTTGGCTGGCTCCTGCCAGCAGCCTCATGCCCACACAGCCGCCTGCACCATCGGCCTCACATTCTTCTCGCACAGCCTGCCCACTGGAGAGAGCTACAGTCGTCACATATAAAGCAGAACGCACAATTAACTTCGAATTTCAGATAAACAAGAAAAACTACACTATCCTCACAGTTCCCCTTTATCTGAAATTCAGAGTTAACTGTGTGCCTTGTTTATTTGTTTTGCCACATCTGGCCATGCGATGTAAGCCCAATTTCAGCAGCAGGCCTATCAGAAGACCATGAAACTGACTCATGGCCAGGCCTGAGCTAGTTGGGTGTTCAGAGAGGCAGACCTCAGATTATATGCCCTTTTCTAAACCTGAGGTTATGATGGCAAAACCTGGGCCACCCCCAAAGTCCTCCAAATGAATTTTTGAAGTCCAAGGGAGTTTCATGGGGGCAGAGAAGGGGAGACAAGTGGCCACACAGTTTCCATCACAGTTGTTCCTACAGTCTTTGCTGGAAAATTCACTCTGGGATAAATGAACTGCTCTAGTGCAAATAGCTCTGAGGAGGTACCCAGTGAGTGAGAAACTGAAGCACCCATCCAGCAACTCTCAAGGGACTGAAATATCCTGCCAGTATCGATCCCAATGAGCTCAGAAATGGACCTTCCATTCTAACCAGCCTTCAGAAGGCCACAGCCATGGCCAGCCTTCTGAATGTAACTCACGAGAGACCCAGAGCCAGAGCAAGCAGCTGCGCTCCTGGGCTCCTGACTTCTTATGCCACAATAGATGCTTTTTGTTTTGCTTTCTTCTAAGGTATTTATGCTTAGGAGTAATATCTTCCACAACAAGAGATAAATAATACACCTCATCCACATTATTTTGAAACAAAACCCACCATATTATTTCACTGACAAACATTTCAATATCGTGTGTTTCTGAAAGGAAAAAAAACTCATAGATAAACACAACCATAAATTACATGTGACTTGATGTCAATCAGAATCACATAGTTTGAATCAGGACCCAAATAAACTCCACACATTGTGATAGGTTATGAGGGCTCTTGGATCTTTTATTCTAGTTCCTCTTTCTACCCTTTTCCTACAATTTTTTATCATTACTGAAGAAATCATGTTGCTGATGGTGGAGAGTGGCTCGGTATCTAAATTTTACTGATTGTACTCTGGAAGGGTGATTGATACAACATTCTTTTAGAGGAACAGAAATTGCTAGATTTAGCAGGTTGGTCAGATTCCAGTTTGATTATATACTTACTTACATTATTCATAGGTGTTGGGACTCCCTTCACATCAGCGTTGGGTAGTCTCACTGCAGTGGTTGTATCTACTGATGCTCAGTGATTTGTTAATTCATTAAGAAGTACAACACAGCTAGGAATATACCCAAAGGAATTTAAAAAATCACGTTGGAAAGACAGATGCACACCCTTGTTCATAGCAGCTCTGTTTGTGATAGCCCAATCTTGGAAACAACCCAAATGCCCATCACATGAAGAGTGGATGAAGAAGATGTGTTTTTTTTTAATGGAGTATTACTCTGCCATAAAGGATGACTAGATTGATTCATTTATGTGCAAAAAAGAGATACCTGGAGGACACACTAATAAGTGAAATAAACAGAACACAGATATGAAAATACTGGATATTTTCTTTGATATAAGTACCTGTAGAGGTAAAGGAGCTCTAGAATGTATGATAGTTTTTGTAGAATGGGAACTATGCAAAAGGAATTTGGTGTGGGAACATAATGAGGGGAAGGAATAAGTATGATTTGGAAAAAAATAAAAGGGGTGGGGAGGGGGTAGGTGGACAGGGATTTGGGTAAAAATGAGAACTGACCTGTGTCACATATTGGTACAAATTCCACCAATGTTTTGTGTGATTGTGAGCTGTGTATATAATGTACCAATAAAGTTTACTGAATAATGAAAAAAAAAGAAGTACAACACAGTGATACTTTAGTCCTGTCATCTATTTATTAGATGAAAAATTTCTAGAAAAAGAAGCTTCCTCTTTCACTCTTTATTTATCTAATCAGTCCCTTATAGAGAAAATGTGGATAGTAAGCTGTTTTTCATTTATTTGCTAGTTTTTATAGTAAAGGTTGGTCCACAGTTGACGAGTAAGGGGTTCCCCCATCTCTTTTTTACTGGTACTATGAACTTAAGGTTTTTCTGCTTGTGTTTTCAATATCAGCATGAGTTGCGATGTATATATTACATGTTTCAACATGTTGCAGATTTGGGGAGGCTTAGCAGAGGCATGCTCAGTCCAGCCCATCTTGGGCCCACTGGAGCCCCTTCTTCGCAGGACTGCTGCCCAGTCCTTTCACTGCAGTTAAGACCTTTCTGTTCTCACCCTGGAGCCAGATGCTCCAGGCTCACACCGTTCATCTTCTGCCCCTGACTCTGAATCAGCCATTCTTTCCAAGGAACCCAGAAAATCCACCAACCTGATGCATTTCACCTGACGGTTTCTACTGCCCCAGTTATATACTTGGGAAATGAGAGAGAAGAGGAGCCAAATACAATTTTTAAAAAGACCAACATAAGGTCAACCAAAGAATCAGAGAAGGGAAGTGGTAGCCCACTAGTCAGAGAAGCTCATGAAGGCATAAACTCTGATGCGGGACTTATTCTAACAATGTGATGGGTAGAGTTCTAAGGAAGTAAGGCAGTGAAGCATTTATTCTAGGTATATATTTCAACTCCACTAAGGCAAAGAGGGCTTCCAGATGAAGAACAACATGACAAACCAAGCAGGAGGCTCTAGCTTTGAGGAGAGTTCTGCCTGTGGCCAACAGCACAGTGAGAACTCAGATTCCATCCTTAGGTCACCAAGAACACTTCATTAGGTCCAGTCCAAGTCCCTTCTAGATGAAATGAAGTCTGACTATCTTCACACTACATCTTCCCTAGTGTAGACTCCTTTCCTTTACATTGTGGTAGATATGTGATTCCACTATTTTTACTTTGTTTCTGGCTCATATGCAGTCACTGAATCACTTTTTACGAGAATCCACCAAATGCTACATACCATCTTTGATCACTGAAGCAAGAGCAGACCTGGTGTTCTCTGAGTTCACATGCCAGTGGAGAGGGACAGATTTCAGCTAAGAAGCACACAGATGGGTACAAAGGAACAAGCACTACCAAGGGGGCTGGTGGCATTTGTTATTTCACACAGAGATACTGAAAGTCCTGAGGCTTATCAGCAAAGGTGGGATGGACAGGACAGGAATGCTTGGGTCTTGGGGTAGAAACAGTACACACACGTGTTCGTAGTAAGGTCCCAGGGGCCTGAGTATAGACAAGGAAAAGAACATGGAGTTCTATGGCCCAGAGACCTAAGAAGGAGTAGACTATACAGGAGTGGATAGCCACTCAGAGTCAGTGTTCAATAAATTATTAGCCAGAATGGTTGCTTAACAGGTAAGAGGCTTAAGACTCGGTCGAAGATGGAATGACAGGCTGTGGGGCTCCTAATACAGGAAAGAAAGCCCTTCACAGGGACCCTCTGATCAGCAGCAGACAGATCACGAGTGTAAAGAGGGGTGTGTACCCCAAGGAACAAGACAGCAGAGGCTCAGGGCCATTCACGTGTTCTAAAACTAAATAGCAGTAATCCACAGAAAATGAAACTATGGATCTTTCAACCGCAGGGCACAAAACCAACAGAGAGCTTTATAGACAACATGCAGACTTCTATTCTGGGAAATTAAGATTCAGTCACTGGCAAGGGAAACAAAATAGCACAACAAATCTCTGTAAGAAAGAATTATATGAAACATCAATAAAAGATTTTTTTTCTTTTTACAATGCAATGTCAAGAGACTAAAGATATAGCTCTTTAAAATACTCAAGTTGTTTTTCTGAAGCAAAACTCCTTTTTGCAATAAGGTAGTCAATCTGACAGGTAGAAATACAAATTAATAAACTCAGTACACACTCTGTGTGTTCCTGTGGTTCTAAATCACAGGTCAACTAACTACCCACTGGATTAAACTGTCACTTTTGTCCACCTAACAGAGATGCACCATGACTTGTACTGTTTGTACACACCCAGAGCACTGTCTATGTAGCTCTTCCTCCTGTGCAGCCGGCGGTGGTCCACTGTCACAAGTGTTTCACCGAGATCTCTCCCTGTGCCTCCCAGCCCAGCACACACAAGGGAGCCTCCTCGCCGCTGGGGAAGGGGACCAGGAGCATGACTGTGCACAGACAATTATATTGCCAGCTGATGTCTGGTAGTGGGCTATCAGCTGGTGTCCACCAGCCCTAAATGAAGTCGAGCAGAGAGCTGGTAGCTGGCTACCTGCTTGGTAGCCGTGATGGACAGTTAAATAACTGACAGCTCTGCCACCCTTTGGCAGATAGCAAAGTTTATTAGAATCATACAGGCTTGGGCTGGGGATTTAGCTCAAGTGGTACTGTGCCAACCTTGGATGCACAAGGGCCTGAGTTCAATCCCTGGTACCACCAAAAAAAAAAATCATACAGGCTTATAGTGGACATGTGGAGGTTGTGGCCACAATAGTCTTGGGAAAAGAAGAAGGAAGGTTAAATGAATATAAGTAAACACTCTAAGCAGACAATACAAAAACACTTTGTGAAAATGCAATCAGAGGGCAGAGAGAGCCACGACCTGCACATCTCCACAGGCCATCTCTGTCCAGGGACCCGGCATTCCTGGGATGAATGTGCAGCAGCCATGAGTCCTCATGTGGCTGTAACAGCCTCCATTGCACACCTATCTCAGAGATGCAGAATTGTAGGGATGTTGAGGGGTCCACTCTGTCTGCCAGTAGGTGGGCCACTGCAGCTGGCCAACAGGTGACGCCCTCATGCAGTCAGTCAGTGAACACCTTCAGATGGATGGGGGGCCTGACTCATTTGCAGAGCTTGAGCTTGCCCAGGTGCTGGAGAATCTGCCCAGTGCCCTGGAGGTTATCTGCTTTTCAGTCTGGATTGCAGGTTTCACAGATTTAATTAACACATCTCTACTCACTTTTTAATTAAATTAATAAAGATTAAAAGGAAAATTATTATTCTCACCATGTGGAGAAAAATAGCAAAATATGGTCATCATATGATATATGGATAATACTCTTCCCAAGTGTATTAAAGGCAGGGGCTGGAGTAGGTCCCTTGTGCGGGGTTCATGATTTCCTTGGGCTTCTGTAAAGTGTCACCTTTACAAACCCTGCTGGCTTAGGATCCTCGGGCTGCTTCTGATTCCAAACGGACTATGCTTCAAAGTCACTAGAACAAAATGATGAATGTGCTGAGTTCTGGAGAGGGTTTCACCGTTAAATGTGAAGGAGAAGGTCCTGCAGCCCACCTCAGCCAAGATATCCAACCAGAAAACATGGGACATCTATGAAAAAGAACTCCCTCTGGAACAGGTGGTATGATGGGGAATCCACTGTCGGCACCGTAGATTTCCAGAGGACAAGCCGCTGCTCCACTCCCTGGGAAATGCAGACCGAAACAGGAGGGTAAGGGGCCAAGCCAAGACAGTGGGCTGGCAGAAGGAGCAGAGACGGTGTGAATCTCAGCCCCAGGACAAGGCAGCAATGTGTGCACCTGCGCAGTTTCCTAAAGTCTCGTCTTTTTAAGGCAGGCCTTATGATGGTGTGTGATACATACTTTAAACTTATGTGTGCTGATTCATCTTGTCTCTAGTATGGGATTCTGCAAGAGGTCCTAAATTTCATCCCACCATGAGAAAATCTGAATACAGTGTACAAAATAGCCATAATGGTTAACTATGTTAGCAACTTGAAACACTCAGCTGGTTGACTTAGTAGAGTTCTGGGCACAGTACCCTCATATTCTGAGGATGTAATCACATGCCCATGTGTTATCACACAGGACGTAACTCATGGGGACTGATGTGTTTCACTGAGTGTCACCTTAACAGCAATCTTCATAGATCATGGATGCCTATGCCTCTTACCAGTAGCTCTTTCTTCATTCCTCCCCTGTGTGCCCAAGTCTTTGGTTTGCCCTGGCTGCACCAAGTGGGCCACACAGAAAACAGCTCGGAGTTCTGCTGGCTGATGTGTGAGGGACCCGCTGAGCTGGTGTCAGGTGTAAATGCCTCTTGGGGGGAGCCTCTCCAGGGAGGAGCCCATGGTGTGCACGCCCGGGAGCAGCGGGTGCCTGCAGAAGCCCTTGACAGGAGGCACTGAGAATACTCTTTCCAAAAACCGCGGTGGGCACACTATGGATTTTGACCCTTTTGTGTACAGCATTGTGGCTGAGTGAAGAGTACTGGAGTCATAACCAGGCAAGGAGGGGCCTGTGGAGTGGTAGGGGTGCTTTGGCTTCAATGGGTGCAGGTGGCGCAAGATTACATTAATTCAGCCTTTGTCTTCAGAGCTGATGCAGAGTGGGGTTGGAGGAGGAGAGTTCAGGCCTTGCCATCCTCTGCCCCGGGATCCAGGCATTTAGTCCTCTGGTTAGTGCCCAGCAGGGCTGTATCTGCAGGGAGCCTCAGCTCCGCCCTCCCCATGCCCCTGTGAGTCCCAGGGCTGCATGGTCTTCCTCTGTCTACTGCTCTTCCCTGTACCCAGAGTAAGCCCTTCAGCCTAAGGTGCTGCTCTCCGCCACCCACAGCAAAAAGCAAGCATCTCGTGAAGGAACATACTGCTGTCATCGTGTGACTGACAAATGAAAAATGTACAAAAAGGAAGGAAGACGGGGTAGAAGAAAGGAAAAAGGAATGAGGGAAGGAACAGAAGGAAGGAGGGGGCAAGGTTAAGTGGGAACAACAGCTAATTCTTTGATAACTTGATAACCTCTTGCCCTGGCTTACGCTGTTATCTTCCACACAGCTGAGGAGTGGTTTCCCTGGGCTAGAGACATGCACCTCACTTAGTGCTCAATTTGAAGTTAAAATGTACTTTACCATGCAAGTAGAGGACTCTGTATTTTAATCTAAAGGCATAATGGAAGATAAAAAAAGATCCTCATCCAAGCTGCAAGAAAATCTCACTAAATGTGTATAAAATGGTTTTTCCTATAGAGCATCTTTATTCAGCTACTTGGCTGCCGCCGGTTCTTGTTTTTTGTTTTTTTTTTTTTTTCTTTTTGAGACAGGGTCTCGCTTTGTAGTTCAGGCTGGCCCTGAGCTCACTATGGTGCCCAGGCAAGCTGCCGCGAACTCAGCAATCCTCCTGTCGCTGCCTCCGGTTCTCAACTGCATTTAAGGGCAACACACTTCTCTAACCCCCACAGGCACTGTTATTTACGAGTGTTCAATGAAGTGATGGCACTTTCTAGGAATGTCTAATATGTGTACTGAGTGACTATCTGAGGCACTTGGGGAATTAAACAAGGCCCCTGGCCTCATGGAACTTACGCCCTATTACATGGCTACCGGAAAGAGCCATGGTGGTAAACTTTAAAATGTTTAAGGCCGGGCCGGAGGGTTGGCTCAGTGGTTCCGGCGCCTGCCTCGCAA
>PVIC010042834.1:0-15652 GCA_004025085.1 Thryonomys swinderianus
GTAGGACTGAGCCCCCGTTGCCTGTGGTAATGGCTGGCCTTGAACTTGGGACAGTCCTCCTGCCTCGGCCTCCGGAGTGCCGGGTTTGCAGGGCTGAGCCACCACACCCGGAAGAGAACAGGCTGTAAATTAAGTCTCCACTCTGCGTGGCCTTCCTCCCCTCGCTGTCTCATTCTACCCCTGTGATTCTCGGCTCTTGGCCAAGTGAACCTCTCACACTCAGCTCTTTCTGTCAGGAAAGAACCTCAGCGGAAGCACTGCAGAGCCATTCAATAAACTACTAAAGCAGCGCTGCCAGTTCAAGGCACAAACATTGAAAATTTTGGCCAATCGTGTCAAATGGCTCTCCAAAAGAGTTGGTGCAAGGAATGCCTATTTAGAAAGGATCATGTAAAATTTTTAATTTTTACCATATATCTTACTTTACTTCATAGACAGTTTGAGACATATTTCTAGTGGTGAGCACATGTTAGCTAAACTATCTACTAGCAACTGGTAACTTGCTAAGACAACACGGACAGTGGAACCCAGAAAACTCAGAATCTCACTTCTTGCTTTTAAATTTATGTGTTAATCTTACTCATTAGCGATGTAATCTTGGCAAGTAATTAACCTCTCTGAGTATCATTTTCTTTTTTTTTTTTGCCATGCTGGTGATCACACTTGGGCCCCTGTGTGTCCAAGACTGGCGTGGTACCACTTGAACTAAATCCCCAGCCCTCTGAGTATTATTTTCTATGTCTAAGGCAAATAAAAATGTTCATAGATTTTATTTTTTGAGATATAAGTTAATTTGAGGTATTAAATTAATGTTGTGATACATTTAAAAAGAAGAGAAATTTTTGGCTGGGAGTGGTGGCTCCCGCCTGTCACCCCAGCCCTCGGGAGGCAGAGGCAGGAGGATTGCTGACTTTGAGGCTTCCCCGGGCTACATGGTGAGCTCAGGGCCAGCCTGGACTACAAAGCGAGACCCTGTCTCAAAAAAAAGAAAAGAAAAGAAATGTTTTACCTTAATGCCTGGCAAGTACTAACAACCTGAAATGATACTTATTGCTGTTGATGTGAGAAAGAATAATGATATATATATTCATATCCTATAGTACTAAGCACAGTGCCTGGGGTCAAGAAAATACTTAAATAGCAGTGAATTACATTATCTAATCTTCACAATTACTATAGAGATCAAACAAGAGGAGAGCTACAGTGTAATAGGAAAACATGCTGCTACTTGTCCTCCACCAATGGGTTCAAGCCTTATGGTTTTGTTTTTGTTTTTCTCAGCAGCCTAACTGTGTGTCATTCTTCCTGTTTTCTGTAGAGATAAATTATTTTGAGGTATTTTAGGACTTTACTCAGGGTGAAACTGCTACTTCTCTGCCCATTCTGTTTGCAGCTGCCCCACTTAGCTGTCAGGGCTATCCTCACATGTTGTCCTTCTTTCTGGCTTTTGTTTTGAGACAGGGTCTCACTTTGTGGTTAAGGCTGGCCCTGAGCTCACTATGGAGCCTAGGCAAGCCTGAAACTCAGCAATCCTCCTGTCTCTGCCTCCCGAGTGCTGGGATGACAGGTTTGAGCCACCACGCCCGGCACTGTGGTATGTGGTATTGATGGCTGGTGGGTGTGTCACCACGCCCAGCATTCTATGTGGTCACCGGGATTGAACTCAGGACCTTGCGCTTGCGAGGCAGGCGCCGGAACCACTGAGCTAAATCTCCAGCCCCTTTTGTGAGACTCTTAATAAGAATGAATTCACAAAGTAGGAAAATTATTTTTCACTTTAAAAATATGCTTTGGATGTAATCCCAGTACTCGGGAGGCAGAGGTAGGAGGATTGCTGAGTTCGAGGCTTGCCTGGGCTACATAGTAAGCTCAGAGCCAGCCTGAACTACAAAAGCGAGACCCTGTCTCAAAAAGGAAAAAAAAAAAATGCTTTGGAGAGGTACCAAAGTGTATAGGTTTCCCAAGTCTTCTAAGAACGGAGGAAAAATAAAAAGATTTTTGTTTTAAAACCAGCCACACACCACTTATATTACCTAATTAAATCATATTAATATGTGAGGAAGGTGTTCTTTTGTTTAGGAGAAAGAACTGAGATTCAAGCAGGGAACTAGTCTAGGCAAAGTCTATCATTAACAAATTCCATGAGCAAAATTAGAACCCAGGGTTCCCTGCTGGTTATGGCCTGTAGCAGATGTGCCCCACCCCCAGTTTCTTGCGCTCATAAACGGGGCTTTTGGTAGGTGGCTGGATCATGGGTGTGGTAATCCTGGATTAGGATGTGTGATACTGAGATTAGAGGTTTGTGATAACTAGACCGGTTTAGTTAGGTTCCAGATGTGCACTTCAAAGGTGAGTGGCACCAGCGAATAGGTTTGTAGTCTGGATGGGATATAGATGGATGCAAAGAAGGCAAGCTGACTGCTTGGCGCTTTGTGTTTCCTGCAGTGCTGTGATACACTTGATCACATTATATTCACTTTGTTTTTTTTTTTTTTTTTTGAGACAGGGTCTCGCTTTGTAGTTCAGGCTGGCCCTGAGCTCACTATGGTGCCCAGGCAAGCCTGGAACTCAGCAATCCTCCTGCCTCTGCCTCCTGAGTGCTGGGATGACAGGCGTGAGCCACCACGCCCGGCTATATTCACTTTGTTTCTTGCCCTCCTTCCTTCCAAAAACGTGACTGCCAGGAAATTAGGAAACATGCTTGCATATCGTTAACCTTGGCGTCTCCAGAACCTAGCACAACGCTTGCAACACAGCAGTAGGAGTTAGCAAAGGTTCCACTGAGCTGACACGGCTCTTGAAAACTGGTCGGAAGCATGATGTAAGATCAGCCAGAGAAGAGCGTTCCGGACGAGGACAGCCGCGGAGGCAGAGGTGGAGAAGGTGAAGGGGCGCGGGGTGGAGGCGTCTCGGGAGCAGGCGTCAGAAGAAGGGAACCCCGGGCTGTCGCAGTGTGAGGGGCACCTGTGAGCCACAAAAGGGAACTGCGACTATGGTCCTCTTGGAAGAGACAGGGACAGGTAGTCCCCGCGGTCCTGAAAACTGAAGCAGCAGCAGCGCCCGGGACACTTGCGGCCCGTCCCGTGCGGAGGAGGCCCGAGGCGGAGCGGCGCGGCCTGCCGGGCGCTGCTGGGCTTGCGGAGTGATGCCATCCGCCCCTTGATCGAGTCCAAGCAGACGGTCCGAGGGCTTGGGGTAGCCAATTAGGAAGCGCTTCTTTCCTGTTTTTCTTCCCCGATCGGGACCCGCACACATCGGCTCAAGGGCTGCGTTCTCCGCCCACCCGCTGGAGAAACTCGTTGGGCCGGTGAATCACAGTAGTTGTGCTGCTCCTTCCCAAAGCACCGGCCTGGAGCCGTGGCTGTAATTCTAGCGCCCAGAGGCCCAGGGAGAAGGGTCACAGGCCTCAGCCCCGGCTGGGTGCTCTAGCGACTTGTCTCGAGGACAACATTTTAAAAGGCTGCAGATGTATCTCAGTGCAAAGGTGCTACATGCACTGCTCAGTATTGGGAGAAAAGAAATGAAACAATAAGGTCTAATTTTGAGAGGCCTAGGGGAGGAGTTTTGCACGTGCCGTGGCCGTTTAGCCCAAGGGAAAGACACCAGGTTGAGCCAGAAGGCAGCTGCAGTCTGGTGCGGAGCCTTCAGGAGGCAGGGAAATACCTTGTCGCAAATGGCAGCTTTGAGTAAAACCTATGACCCCTTTCAGGGAGCTTTTTCAGATAAGCGATCTCGAACTTTGCAGGCTGCCCCTGCTCACAGCATCTCGCAGCGTTCAGGAGGGGCGCGGGCCTACGCGGTGACCTCTGCTCTGGACTACGGTCTGCCAAAGACCAAGTCTCTGCTGGGCAACTTGAAGTGTGTCGCATGCAACACAAGCAGTTTGGTTCACAAAGAGATTTTGCCCACAGTCGTTCACCTGATTCTCACAACGGCTCTGCGTGGCCCTTGTCCTCCCGCTTAGAGCGGAGGGTTAGATGTTCCAAGACGCTTAGGCCCCTGGGTATGAAGTTCCAGGACCGGACTTAGAATTCAGGTTGCCCTGTCCTTAGGGCGGTATAGCAGTTTTTCCTTCACTAAACGCCTAAGCCGGAAATATCTTCATGGTTCTCACTGGCAGATTGAAAGCATCGCCTCGGATCTATCGTCTTGCTGAGAGCAGCCTTCATACAGTGAGCCTGATCACAAGCAGGGGCTAAGCTACATCCTGAAAAATACAGAGATAAGTAAACTACAGACTTTACCCACCTAGCCCCAGAACGGCATGTAGTGTGTTAAGAGCTAAACGTCCAACCGAGTTTGCTAGTTGGTTACAGACACAAGGAAAGATAGTTCACATGACTGCAGGCGGTCCTGGCCTCTTCGCAGGCTGAGGCAAGAGGACGGCTGGAGTCCAGGGGTTCGAGAGCAGCTCGGGCAACATTGTGAGGCTTCAGGAGGGAAGGAGGGAAGGAGGGACTGAAGGAAGGAGGAAGGAGGGAAGGGAGGGGGGAAGGGAGGAAGGAAGGCAGAGAGGGAGGGAGAGAGGGAGAAAACAGAAGAAACAGACATAAAAGGAAAATCAATTCTACTTGTAGTGACGAGGGAATAGGCTCTAGGAGAAGGTAACGATGAAAAATTCAGCTATATCAGCGTAGGTATGTGATTTGTGGACAAGGCTGAAAGAATACTTCGTGCAAACATAAGAGGTTTAACATGAGTGTTGCGGGGGGCTTCTGGATGTACCGCTTTTAGTAGCACTGGCCACTACTGCAGTTTCCAGCCAGATACTATCAGGTTTTTTTCATTAATTTAGCAAATACTTTTTGAGCTTCGGCTATACACGGAAGTCTATTCAAAGGGTTGGGACTACAATAAAATAAGGAAAGTACTTGCCCTGAAGAAGACTTGTGGGAGGAAACAGGCAATAAAAAAAAAAATACATTGGGAGTGATGAGAGTAAATAGATGTCTATCAGTGCACAGAAAATCCGTTCCAGAAGTAGACATTATTTAAGAATAGTTTGGCTGGGCCGAAGGGTTAGCTCAGTGGTTCCGGCGCCTGCCCCGCAAGCGCAAGGTCCTGAGTTCGATCCCGGTGACCACATAGAATGCTGGCCGTGGAGACTCACGCCCACCAGCCATCAACACCGCATACCACAGTGCCGGACGTGGTGGCTCACGCCTGTCATCCCAGCACTCGGGAGGCAGAGACAGGAGGATTGCTGAGTTCACGGCGGCTTGCCTGGGCACCATAGTGAGCTCAGGGCCAGCCTGAACTACAAAGCGAGACCCTGTCTCAAAAAAAGCAAAAAAAAAAAAAGAAAGAAAAAAATAGTTTGGCTGTATATAATAGAAAAGTTCAATATAACAGAGACTTACACAATATTTGGTTTATTTATCATACTAAAAAAAAGGAGGTATGGCAAGTTATCGGGTTGTGGGAGACAAAACCCCTGAAGTCCTTATCCTGCTACCCTGCAGTATGGCTTAGACACTCCTTCTGGAGCTCCAGGAGCTGTAGCATCATCCACAAGGCAAGGTGAAGGAAGGGAGGAGGACGGGGCTTTTAGTGCAATATAAAAATATCAGACAGTTTCTATTTACTTGTAGCTTTGCCTAGTTACAAGAGAAATGTGAAAAATAGGCCTCTGGGGTTTTTGTTGTTATTGTTTGCTTTCAGAGCTCTGGAGCAGTGATACCACTGAAAGGTGAGCATTCTGCTTTCAAAGGGAGGAAAAAAAGAAGGAGAAAATAGCACTTGAGAGGCTGAGGGAGGAGGATTCCATGAATTCGAGGCCAGCCTAGGCTTCGCGGTGAAACCCTGTCTCAAAAAAAAAAAAAAAGCCTGGCGTGGTGGCTCATGCCTGTACTCCCAGCACTCGGGAGGCAGAGGCAGGAGGATTGCTGAGTTCCAGGCTTGCCTGGGGTACACAGTGAGCTCAGGGCCAGCCTGAACTACAAAGTGAGACCCTGTCTCAAAAAAAAAGGAGGAGAAAGAGAAGATGAATATTTGCAAAACAACAGTCAAGATCCTGAGGGAGAACCAGGTGGCACACTCAAAATTAGGGAAGATTTGTTTGCAAAGAGACTGTCACACAGGTGTGAGTCAGAGCCCCGCAAGGCACAGGGCTGTAACTTGGGAGCTGGTTCTGCTGTCAAGAGCCTAAGGTCCAGGCCACGGATGTAGCTCAGTGGCCTACGCCTGCCTGCTAAGCGCAGGCCTTGACTTCAATCTCTTGTACGGGAAAAACAAAACCGAAAACAAACATACCTAAGGTCCAGAGAGAGAAGGGCAGTGAGGGCTTCACAGTCCAGGAGAGAAGAATATGCTCATTTGATTGCCTCAAGACGGGACTCAGACTTTGATCTCGGGGCTCAGAACCAATCACAAATAGCTCTTTAACGAAGAAGCCAAAGCACTAAATATCTCAGCCTCCTTCTGCTTCTGCCGAGGCTTTCCTTCAGTCTCACTGGAAGCCGGAAGCCAGGAAAGGCCCAGCGTGAAGGGAGAGCAGAGCGCAGAGCAGATCCAGAGACACAAACTGGGAGCGGCTAGTCCGAGAGGCGGTGAAGAGTCCCAGCCGCAGGGGCAGGACTGGAACTGCTGCTCCGCCTCTCCCGCTCGCGTTTTGCTTCTAGGCCTTTTTGGGACAAATTTTCTGCCTGCTTGTTTCTTCTTTCGTACTCCTATAGTCTCCTGCCCGCTCTGAAACTGTGCTCTTATAACACTTCCTTTTTTTTTTTTCTCCTTTCTTTTTCTTCCTTTGGAGGCAGGGTCTTGCCGCACATTTGAGGCTGGCCCTGAACTCACCTAGTGTCCCAGGCTGGCCTCAAACTCACAGTGATCCTCTTGCCTCAGCCTCCGAACGCTGGGATTGTAGATGTGTATTACCACGCCCTGCGGGAGTCTGTCTTTTCGAAAGGCAATGCTTCTTAAAATCACACCTGGCTTCCTGATGCAGCACTAAACACTGCTTCATTTCAAAACTGTCATTCTGGAGTGTGATCCTACTTCGGCCTATTTCTCCCTCAGGAATGGATAATCCAAATTGGAGAGGAATGCACAAAATCTTAAGGATAGAGAGTCCATGAATCATGGTGAAAATTTGTTTTAAGGACCATCACTCTCCAAATACGCATAATTGCAGAATTTTGTCATCCAGTTTTTTCTTACTTTGGTATCGGTTGGAGTGTCCTGCCGGTTTCTTTCTGTGGAATAGTTTAATTACGGGTGCCAGCTAATAATTAAAAATAACTTCCTCAAGCTTAACAGTCACTGCCTTGATGTTCCTGGATGCAGATACAGATGGTTCAGTTGATAAACCTTGGGAGCAAGGTAGTCAACCCTGGCACAGTATCTGATTATTAGATAACCTCGGTGAACATGGAGTAACCACTAGTCCTAGGAGAGAGCGTTGGATTCTAAATAAAGTTCAAGCGTTTATGAGTTCCTTCTTTCGTGGCTTGTCTTTGTGGGCAGCCTGTGTGGTTGGTAACTCCCACTATCAAAATGTTTCCTAAAAACGGAAGAATTTTTAGAATTTTAATGAATCCTGAAATCATAATTGTTCTATTTCTATGGGGAAACTATCATTCAAAGTTAATACTTTTGCACCTAGAACAGAATTAGTAGAATTAATTTTGATACGATACTACTTTGTATGTCACGGACTCATACTCCTCATTTCCTCCGTTGTAAATTGGGGATTAAAGAACCTACTGTGCCAGACGCTTATAAGGATTAATAGTGACAAAGTACGTAAAACTGGATCCTAATGCCTAGAATTCAGTGGGCAAGAAATGTCTATGGCTCAGGGATTTAGCTCAGTGGTGCCAGCGTCTGCCCGGCAGGGCACAGGCCCAAACTCGACCCCCAGCACCCAGGGCACAACGCCGGGAGTGGTAGCTCATGCCGCCTGTCATCCCAGCAGTCGAGGCAGAGGCAGGAGGATTGCCGTGAGTTCGAGGCTAGACTGGGCTACACAGAGACTTCAGGACCAGCCTGAATTACAAAGCGAGACCCTTTCTCAAAAAACCAAAAACCAGGGCCGGAGGGTTAGCTCAGTGGTTCCGGCGCCTGCCTCGCAAACGCAAGGTCCTCAGTTCGATCCCCGGTAACCACATATAAAGCTGGGCATGGAGACTCACGCCCACCAGCCATCAACACCGCATACCACAATGCCGGAAGTGGTGGCTCACGCCTGTCATCCCAGCACTCGGGAGGCAGAGGCAGGAGGATTGCTGAGTTCGTGGCGGCTTGCCTGGGCACCACAGTGAGCTCGGGGCCAGCCTGAACTACAAAGCGAGACCCTGTCTCAAAAAGCAAAAAAAAAAAACCCCAAAAAACAAAAACAAAAAAACAAAATCTGGATTTTTTTCGCAAAAATATTATTTATCTCAGAATCTATAAGTACAGGACATTTACCAGATCTGAACAGATACATTTTGTGATGTGAGACCCAACTTGGCATAAAGATAGCTGTTCTTTTTCTTTTTTCTTTTTTTTTTTTGAGACAGGGTCTCGCTTTGTGGTTCAGGCTGGCCCTGAGATCACTATGTAACCCAGGCAAGCCTCGAACTCAGCAATCTTCCTGTCTCAGCCTCCTGAGGGCTGGGATTACAGGCGTGAACCACCACGCCCAACCCTGTGGTATGTGGTACCGGGGATTGAATTTGGGACTTTGTGCTTGCTTGCCAGGCAGATGCCGGAACCACTGAGCTAAATCTCCAGCCTCAAACAGCCATTCTGTTAAAAAACAAAAGACAAGGGCCAGGGATTTAGCTCAAGTGGTACCGCACTTACCTTGGAAGCACAAGTGCTCAAGTTCGATCCCCGGTAACCACACACACACACACACACACACACACACACACACACACACACACTCCTCCACTGTGTATTCTGTAACCTCCCTGTGAACCTGGTACTTCTCTCCACGGCAGTTCTCCACCCAGCCAGTGCACGCCGTCACGGTGTACTCTTGTGTTTTAGAATGCATTCACTTTAGTAGGAGAATGATCTAACTGTGGCTACTGGCTTCTGTAAAGACTCGCTTCTGCATAGAAACCTCCTAACAGGGAAGAGTATCAAACTTTGCCTTTAAATACTGTGCCTCCACTGAGCTCGTGCCCTTCCTCTTCCCACAGAGGACACACCCCACCCGGGTAATGCAGCTCTTGGCTGGACTCTAAGATCGTGTTATGTCCTGAGAGATTGTTGGTCCGTTGAACAGGGTCCCAACAATGATCCTGGAAGGAATTATTGGCAAACACTAATTTTAAACTAAAAGTTCACATACAGGGCCGGGGATGTAGCTCAGTGGCTCCAGTATCTGCCTCAAAAGGGCAGAATCCTGAGTTCAGTGCCGGGTACTACGCACCCCAGTGCTGGGCGTGGTGGCTCACACCTGTAATCCCAGCACTCGGAACTCAGAGGCAGGAGGATTGTCATGAGTTCGAGACTAGCCTGGGTTTACATATTAATTTCAGGGCCAGCCCAAACTACAAAGCAAGACCTTGTCTCAAAAAAAAAAAAAAAGTTCACATACGTTTTCTTTCTCCTTACTAATACAGTACCAGGAAAATTATAGGTACTTAAGTTTCTGTTGGAAGAAAAAAATGAATAAATGCATAATTAACAGAATTTTTTCTCCTTTGAAGTCACATGGTATTCATGTTTCTCTTTGAGTAGAGTTTACTTTGAGAACATTTTTAGGTTAGCAGAAAATCAAGTTTCCCTCATTAGCAATGTCTCCCAACAGAGGTGCATTCCTCACAGCTGATGAGCCCAACTTGCCATGTTATGACTACCCCAAATCCACAATTTACAGTAGCTTTCACTTTTGATGCTATATATTCTATGCATTAGGAAAATTGAAAGTACGTTTCATTCACCATAATTATTGCAAAGTAGTTTCACTTTCCTAAAAATTCTCTATGCTTTATACAGTCATTTTTTCCTCCCCATGACCCCTGGCAACAATTTGTCTTTTTTACTCTCTATAGTTTTCCCTTTTCCAGAATGTTACAAAGTTAGAATCATACAATAGGCAGACTTTGGAGATACTTTCTTTCCCTTAGTAATATGCACTTAAGATTCCTCCATGTCTTCTGTGGTTTAATGGCTCATTTGGTTTTTTGGAGTATTCCACTGTTTGAATGGACTAGGATTTATCTGTCACTTGTCTACTGATGGACATCTGTATTGCTTCAAGTTTTGGCACTTACAAATACACCCGACACAAACACTCATGTTTAAGTGTTTGGTGGACATAAGTTTTTAACTTTTTTGGGTAAAAACCAAGGAGTATGATTGGTGGGTTGTATGGTAAAAGTACTTTTAGTTTTCTAAAGACCTGAGAAACTACATTCAAAGTGACTGTACCATTTCCCATCTTTATAAGTAAAGAATTAAAGTATTATTATTACTCATCCTTGCTAGCATTTAATGTCAATGTTCTGAATTTTGGCCATTCTGATAGGTGTATCGTTGTATCTCACTGGAGTTATAATTTGCATTTCTGTTGTGACATTTGAAGCGGAACATCTTTTTCTGTACTTCATGTGTCTCTTTGGCTAAACTGTACCTTCTCTTTTAGTTTTTTGTTTTTGTTTTTGGTACCGGGGGTTGAACTCCAGACCTTGTGCTTTTGAGGTAGGTGCTGGAACCACTGAGCTAAATCCCTGCCTTACTTCTTAGTCTTGATATTTGTGAATATCTGCTTTATCCTTGCTAGGAAACTCACTTTAAAACCTCTTCAATGTATTGCATATTATTACAGACCATTTGTTTAAAATTCTCTAGGACAAGTTTCATTAGATTTTTTTATGGTACATGTAAAGTTATATTATTTTTATTTTTGTTCTTACCTTTTTAGCTTTATAGATATATAATTTAAAAGTAAAAATTGTATGTACTTATGATGTATAATCTGATGTTTTTCTGTATATATTGTGTAATAATTGCAGTCAAGCTAATTAACATAATCTGACCTTATCTACTTACCATTTTCGTTTTTTGTGCCAAAATTTTTTTTTTTTTTTTTGCTTTTTGAGACAGGGTCTCTCTTTGTAGTTCAGGCTGGCCCTGAGCTCACTATGGAGCCCAGGCAAACCGCCGGGAACTCAGCAATCCTCCTGTCTCTGCCTCCCGAGTGCTGGGATGACAGGCGTGAGCCACCACATCCGGCATTGTGGTATTCGGTGTTGATGGTTGGTGGGCGTGAGTCTCCACGCCCAGCATTCTATGTGGTTACCGGGGATCGAACTCAGGACCTTGCGCTTGCGAGGCAGGCGCCGAAACCGCTGAGCTAACCCTCCGGCCCTGTGCCAAAATATTTGAAGCCTACTCTTTTAGCAAACTTGATATATTATTGTATAGTATCATCAACTCTAATCACCATATATACATATATATATGTTAAATTCCAGCTTATTATCCTATAAAATTGAAATTATACTTGCTGATGAACATCTTTTCCCATCCCCAGCTTCTGGCACCCTCATTTTATTCTCTCCTATGAGTTTGGTCTTTTAGATTCTAGATACAAGTGAGATCAGGCAGTATTTGTCTTTTTGTGCCTGGCTTACTTCATTTAGCATGATGGCCTCCATTTTTATTGATGTTCTCCCAAATGACAGATTTCCTCCACTTAATTTAATTTACTTTACTTATTTATTTTGGCACTGGGGATCAAACTTCGGATCTTGTGCTTGCAAAGCAGGCACTGGAACCAATGAGCTAAATCCCTGGCCAATCTCCTTCATTCTAAAGGTTTTTGTTGGGTAGGGGTTGAGATAAGGTCTCACTGTATAGTGCAGGCTGGCACTGAACTCCCTATATAACCCTGGCTGGCCTCAAATTCACAGTGATCCTCCTGCCTCAGCCTCCCAAGTTCTGGGATTATAGCATCCAGCTCCATTACATGTTCATACCATTTTAACCTGCCCATTTGTTGGTTACATTTATTAGCTAATGAGAATAATGTTACAGTGAATAGGGATGTGTAGATATCACTTTAACATACTGATTTCCTTTGGGTATATACCCAGAAGTAAAATTGCTGGCAGGCACTTATAATAGTTTTATCATTAACTTTCTGAGGAACTTCCACACCATTTCCTGTAATGACTATAACAATTTATACTCCCACCAACAAATTAAAATATCCCCTATCTCCCACATCCTTGCCAATATTTGTATCTTTTGTTCTTTTCCTTAACAGTAATTCTCATAGGTATGAAGAGATAACACACTGTGATTTTATTTTGTGTTTCCCTGATGATTAGTAATGTTGAACATTAGTAATGTTGAACGTAGAAACTTCCTATATATATTGGTCATCTGTGGGTCTTATTTTTTTTTTTGAGACAGGGTCTCGCTTTGTAGTTCAGGCTGGCCCTGAGCTCACTATGGTGCCCAGGCAAGCTGCCGCGAACTCAGCAATCCTCCTGTCTCTGCCTTCCGAGTGCTGGGATGACAGGCGTGAGCCACCATGTCTGGCATTGTGATATGCGGGTTGATGGTTGGTGGGCGTGAGTCTCCACGCCCAGCATTGTATGTGGTTACCGGGGATCGAACTCAGGTCTCTTGCGCTTGCGAGGCAGGCGCCGGAACCACTGAGCTAACCCCCCGGCCCTGTGGGTCTTATTTTGAGAATTTCTTTTCATATTATTTGCCAATTTTTCAATTAGGTTATTTGTTCTCTTACTGTTTAGTTGTCTGAGCTTCTTATAAATTATAAATACCAACCTGTGATCAGCTGCATAGATTGTGAATATTTCTACCACTTCTATAGATTAGTTATCACCATTTGCTATGCAGAAGTTTTACAGTTTGATATAATCACATTTCTATATTTTTGCTTTGGCTTCATGGTTTTTTTTTTTTTTTTAGTTTTTTAGTTGTTTGTTTGTTTGTTTCTTTGCCTTTTTTTCTGAGACAGGGTCTCACTTTGTAGTTCAGGCTAGCCCTGAGCTCTCTATGTAGCCCAGGCAAGCCTCGAACTCACAGCAATCCTCCTGCCTCTACCTCCTGGGTGCTGGGATTACAGGCATGAGCCACCACATTGTGGTATGTGGTACTGATTGCTGGTGGGCATGAGTCACCATACCAGTACTGTTGTGTGTGGTTGCTGGGGATCGAACCAAGGACCTTGCACTTCCTAGGCAGGCGCTGGAGCCATTGAGCTAAGTCTCTGGCTCTGGTTGTCTGTGTTTTTGAGGACACATCCAAAAAAATCATTGCCCAAACCAATATCCAAACCTTTACTCCATTTTCTTCTAGTAGTTTTACAGTTTCACATGTGACATTTACATCTTTATGATGAGTTAATTTTATTATAGAGTGTGAGATAAGGCTCCAGCTTCATTTTTCTGTATATAGATATCCAGTTACCCAACAGTTTGTTGAAGAGACTGTCCTTCTCAACTGTGTATTCTTGGCACCTTTGTCAAAGGTAAATTCCCATAAATGCATGAATTTATGTGTGGTCTTTCCCTCCTGTTGTTGTTGTTGCTGTTGTTTTTCTTCTTCAGAAAGAGTTTGGCTCTGTAATTCAAGGTGGCCTTAAACTCACTATCCCAGGATAGCCTCAGAGTGTCCTGCCTCATCTCTTGAGTGCTAGCATTACAGAGGTGTATTACCATGCCCAGCTGTTCCTTTTTCTATATGTCTGTATTTGTCCCTGTACTATCATGTTTTTTTTTTCTTTTTTCTATTTCTGAGACAGGGTCTCACTTTGTAGTTCAGGCTGGACCTCATTATGTAGCCTAGGCTAGCCTTGAATGTACAGCAATGCTCCTGCCTCTGCCTCCTGAGTGCTGGGATTACAGGAGTGAGCCACTATGCCTGGCAGCTACCACACCTGCCTTTCATCAAGTTTTGATGATTTTCAGTATTCAGATATTTTATCTCCTTGATTAAATTCTCTTGTAAATTTTTTTTTTAATTTTTATTTTTTTTTGCTTTTGCGACAGGGTCTTGCTTTGTAGTTCAGGCTGGCCCTGAGCTCACTATGGTGCCCAGGCAAGCCGCCGCGAACCCAGCAATCCTCCTGTCTCTGCCTCCCTGAGTGCTGGGATTACAGGTGTGAGCCACCACTTCCGGCACTGTGGTATGCGGCCTTGATTGCTGGTGGGCGTGAGTCTCCACACCCAGCATTATATGTGGTCACCGGGGATCGAACTCAGGACCTTGTGCTTGCGAGGCAGGCACCGGAACCACTGAGCTAACCCTCCGGCCCCACTTGTAAATATTTTTAATGCTATGAGCTCTTCAGTTCCTTTTTGGGTAGTTTACTGTGAGGGTGCAGAAACACACTTGTTTTGTTTTGTTTTGAGACGGGGTCTCATTATGCAGTTCCAGATGGCTCTGAACTCACTGTGTAGCTTAAACTAGCCTCAAACTTGTGATCCTCCCCGCCTCAGCCTCCTACATGCCGAGATTATAAATATGCACCACCACACTCTCTAACAGCTGATTGTTTTGTATGGTGATTCAAGAAAACAAATAAACAAAACAGGGACATGCTACGTAGCTTAGGTTGGCCTCGAATTTACAGTGATCCTCCTGCCTCAGCCTCCTGAGTGTTATAATCATAGGCCTCTACCATCACACCCAGCTACTGGCTGGAGATTTTGTGTGCTACAACTTCACTGAATGTATTAACTCTAAGGCTTTTTAAATAAAGTCTTTATGGATTTCTATATGTAAGGTCATACTGTGAACAAAAATAATTTACTTCTTTTCCTATTAGTGCTTTATTTCTTTTTCTTATCTAGTTATGCTGTGTTTCCAGGATGTCTATGATTATATACACTTTGTGTTCGTTACTTTTTCTCTTTGCTAAGTCAAAATATCTAACACCCAAAGGTATAGGGTGGAAGGTTTATTGGGCTTCCAGTTCACAGAGGTCTCGGTCTGTAAGCCGCTGGCTGTAAGATAGGGTGGGAGAAGAGCAGCAGTTCACGGTGCTGGAAGGTAGCAGAAGCAACAAGAGAGCTGAACAGCACCTTTCTGCCCCTTTTATTTTGTTCAGACCTAAATATAGGTGGGTGCCACGCACGCCCTTAATACCGGGATGCCAGTATTAACGGTGCCAGGAGGACTAGCCTTACTGTGAGTCAGTCATACGTTCTACAACTCAGCTGCCTCCCAAATAACCTATGACCACATCAGGCTTTGGGGTGACATCTAGATACAAATCATAGTATACTTTCATGTTTTTTATGTTAGCATTCATTCATTTTAACTTGAGGAACTCTCTTGAGCTCTTCTTGGGATTCTTCCTTTCTATTATTGTTTTCTCTGTGCAGAGTTTCTTTTTGGTTCCTTGTGTGTGTGTGTGTGTGTGTGTGTGTGTGTGTTGTCTACAAAGGGTTATTTTAATTTTACATTCGTATTTTGGGTTATAAAGAATGAGAAATCAGGGCCGGAGGGTTAGCTCAGTGGTTCCGGCGCCTGCCTCGCAAGTGCAAGGTCCTGAGTTCGATCCCTGGAAACCACATACAATGCTGGGCGTGGAGACTCACGCCCACCAGCAATCAACACCGCATACCACAGTGCCGGACGTGGTGGCTCAGCCTGTCATCCCAGCACTCGGGAGGCAGAGACAGGAGGATTGCTGAGTTCGCGGCGGCTTGCCTGGGCACCATAGTGAGCTCAGGGCCAG
>PVIC010042835.1:0-15664 GCA_004025085.1 Thryonomys swinderianus
GGAACCACTGAGCTAACCCTCCGGCCCCCCCATCTCATTTTTATTCCCGTTCTCACTTCCCTACATGATATAATTGGCTCTGAAGTACCACACACTCCTTGCCATGATGACCTGATTCACTCAAAGTCATAAAGCTTCAGAGTTTAACAATTAAGGACGGAAAACTCCAATATTGGCATATTTTAAGGACATTTTAATTAATTATTATGTGCATTTCATACAGTCATGGAAAATGGACACAGTTTGTCCATAACACCTCGATAATTTTGGAAAAGTCTATTATTTTATTAACAAATTTTAATTGATTTGAGTTTAAAAGTAACATCGGATCCGGGACTTAATACAGAAGATGCTGTGAGAAGATCACACAACAAAAAGTTTTGGGATGTTAGATCTCTTCCTTTATCACAAATGAATAGATAATGAATGCAATTTAATTTGCCATTTAGATAAATGTGCAGTACTCTCCTTTGAGATCTATTAATTTAATTTTATTTCTTTAAGACATAGATTGCTATTCTAAAAACAACCAAAATCTGATTAAGGAACTAACTATATAAGATAATAGAGTATCTTGTCATTTGTTTTAACCTGAGTCCTGCTGTAGTAAATATTTATTAAAGACTTGGACGGAGGACCACTTAAAACCAGTACATTTTCTAAATATCTTCATTCAACTTTGAGATTTTCATTTCTTGCATGTTTCTATTTTTTTCATGTGCACAGTACAGTTTAGGAATAACTACACATACTGTAGAAATTTCTGCCAGAACGGACAAGCTCATTCGAATTCAGCTAAATTAAAGAACCTAATAAAAGGACTACCCACCTAATTTTGGAGACACGTAGATAAAAAAATTAAAATGATACTGAAATGTAAGGGACTGGTAAGGCCTCCACACCATGAGTTCATATCTGTCATGAGAGGAGGACAGTGACCAGGAAACCAGAGGCGGAGTGGGCTGTAAGACAAGCTGACTCAGAACAGCTGGGCGCTGCGTGCGGATGGTCCGACAGCTTGCAACGGCCTGGGAGTACGAAGAGAACAAATGTGCTCCAGCCGCCCCTGGCCTCACTCCCATCCCACGTCTGGGTGCCAATCTGTGACTCCGGAAGATAAGGAGTCGGTCACTGTGGTTTGTACAAGTTAATCTCCAGGGGAACGAACTGGGTGAAAGGCGCTGAAGGAAAATTCTGCATGGTGTTAAATGAAACGGCATTTCGGAGGTTTAATGAAAGCATGTTCATTATGATTAATTTTCAGGAAAAAATTTTAGAGATTAATCAGCCATCTACTGCTAGAATGACTGAGAAGCTAAAAATAAGAACAAAAAACAATAACAAAAATAGCAACAATAAAAACAAAAAATAAACACTGTGCGGCCAGACACTGGCAAATCTAAAGAGAAACCTAACCTGGAATTGGTTCTTTTCTAGAACATAGATTGGTATCATTTTGAGATATTTCACTAAAATTAAGTATATTTTATAATCCCCAAATAATTCTATTACAGAAAATACATAAATGTATATATATTTTATATATATATATATATTGTTGTTGTTCTTGTTGTTGTTTTGAGACAGGGTCTTGCTGCCAGAGCCAGCCAGACAAAACAGCGGGGTCGTGAAGTTGAGCGGCGTGGATTACAAAAAGAAAAGAAGACAGGAAAATGGGCTCGGGAGGACCTCTCAGTCAGTACTGAGCAGGCCCTGAGTTTATTCTTCAGTGCTCTTTTGTAGTATTTCTAGCTACAGTGCTTACGTGCAAGGCTTTCAAAGGACAATGTAGTTAGTGGTTAACATATAGGTTTAGCATGGTTAGAATCTAAATCTACAGGAACTCAAAATACAAAGATAACTTTGTCTGGCAAGAGTACTTAAAAACTTCCGGAATGTGATCTCTGCTCCTAAAACTTCTCCCCAGGTGATCTGCAAGTTTCTTTTCTTTTCTTTTTTTTTTTTTTTTGAGACAGGGTCTCGCTTTGTAGTTCAGGCTGGCCCTGAGCTCACTATGCTGCCCAGGCAAGCCTTGAACTCAGCAATCCTCCTAGCTCTGCCTCCCGAGTGCTGGGATGACAGGCGTGAGCCACCACACCCGGCACTTGCAAGTTTCTTTTCTTATGCTAAAGACTGGCCCAGGCTCTCAAGGCACAAGTCTTTGTCTCTTAGAATACTTCCCTATTTCCTATTCTTGAGAAGTTACTTCCCTTTGTCATTTTATTTAATCACTAAACATTGATGCAATCAGTAAGTCAAGCAGAGATTGTATTAGAGGAAGAACAGCAAGCTCCTAAGAGAAGGAGGAGCAAGGGAAGGAGACTCTGGGCCAGAGGTTATCATAAGACTTCTTTCATCAGGCAACCCAATGCAGCAATCCAAAGGTCGCAGTTCATCTTGGGAGCTGGGCAGCACTGTTTGGTATAGTGCAGATTTCACAACTGCTAGTTGGTGCAGCACCCAGTGCAGATCTCCAGGCCTGAAAAGAGTCTCCTCTAGCAGGGTCGGCTTCCCACATCTTGCTTTGTAGTTCAGGCTGGCCCTGAGCTCACTATGTAGCCCAGACAAGCCTGGAACTCAGCAATCCTCCTGCCTCTGCCTCCTGAGTGCTGGGATTACATGTGTGAGCCACCACACCTGGCACTGTGGTATGTGGTGCTGATTGCTGGTTGATTGCTGGTGGGAGTGAGTCACCATGCCCAACATTGTTGTATGTGGTTACCAGGATCGAACTCAGGACCTTGCGCTTGCGAAGCAGGCATCAGAACCTCTGAGCTAAATCTCCAGCCCCATAAATGGTTATATTGCATACAAAAATATATTCTCATACAATACTAATGGTAATACCATTTATACCAATAAAAAACAACCTAAATGTTCAAAAATTAAAGAATAAATGCATAAATTGTGCTACATTTACAAGATGAAATACAATGTTATAATGAAAATGGCATGGTGATGTTACTGGATAACATCAAATAACATCCAATAACACAATTGTGATAACACAATGATTTTTAATGTAAAAAGAAAATGTTAAAGAAAACATTATTATGTTATCCTTTACATAAGATTCATTTATAAAACTTAACAATGGGTCTGGAGATTTAGTTCAGTGGTTCCAGCGCCTGCCTAGCAAGAGCAAAGTCCCTGGTTCCACATACAGTGATACCAGGCATGGTGACCCATGCCCACCAGCAGTCAGCACCACACACCCCAATGCCGGGCGTAGTGGCTCACACCTGTAATCCCAGCATTTGGGAGGCAGAGGTAGGATTTCTGAGTTAAAGTCTTGCCTGGTGAGCTCAGGGCCAGTTTGAACTACAAAGTGAGACCCTGTCTCAAAAAACAAAAAAAAACAGAACAGAACAAAACAAAACTGAACAAAAATTACTGAGCATAAAACTTGTAAAATTGTTCCTACCTTCACCTAGAGAGTAGCTATGCATATCACTTTTGAAATACTAGAGAAACTGAATACCTATAATTTGTTGTCTTTTGTATATGTGTTATCATTAACTTTTTCCCTTTTTTACTTTCATCATATTTTTCTTCCCCTTGTTACTTACCCCTACACCCTATTTCCCTTTGAGTATTTTCTATTTCATAATATCTACCATATATCCTAGAATCATTAACTTTTTAAAGAAAAACTTTAACTTTTTAAAATCTTTATTGGTAATGCTGGGCGTGGTGGCTCAAGCCTGTCATCCCAGCACTCGGGAGGCAGAGACGGGAGGATTGCTGAGTTTGCGGCGGCTTGCCTGGGCACCATAGTGAGCTCAGAGTCAGCCTGAACTACAAAGCAAGACCCTGTCTCCAAAAAGCAAAAAAAAAAAAAAAAAAAAAAAAATCTTTATTGGTAAGTTGTATATACAGATCATGATCACATTCAATATTGGGAATTTCTGAGGCAAGTATCCAAATGAACAAAAGAAGAGCATTTTTTAAAAATAATGAAGGAATCAAAGTTCAAGTTAAAATAGGGTTTCTTTGTTCCTCACTGGATGTCACTGCTGCTCAAAGTTTTTTTAAGCTCCTCTTCCAGCCAAAACTATTAAGTGTTTCTTCACAGTTTTGTTTCCATTCATCATCAAATAAAGAAGGTGGAAGAAACAGAAGCAAAACTAAAGGTCATGGATGCACAGGGCCTATTTGGGTAAATCTTTAGTTTCCCCAAGAAGGCCAATGAAATTTTAGTTTTAGAGATTGAGAAAAAGATATTTAACTGATTAAGCAAGAGCCAAAAAAGAGAGAGAAATGACTTATTGTATGTGGAAACAAAACAAAATTCCTATTAAAGGGTAAATAGGCACTAAAGCCTCAAGCCAGAAGTATACCAAAACTGATGACTCAGAACCAAAATCCATGAGACCAAAGCAACTAATTCTTCTGACTTTGTGCCAGGTCTCCAGAGAAGGCGCGAGAAAGGCAGAGCTCTTCTCAGGACTGGACCACCCTCAGTAACAGTTTAAAGAGGGGACAATTCGCTAGAAACACAACCCATTTCTGATTGGTGACACTCTCAGGAACCCCCATAGGTTTGGCTGGCTGCCCACGCAGGAAGCCCAATAACCCAAGAGCCCCACTAAACAGAGAGTCAGAAAAATATCACAATTTATAAAACAAAAAGAAACAGAACCTGTTGATCAGTGAAAAAAAAAGGGTCACAAATAAGTATCCCCCAAAATTCAAGTGTCATAGGGGACAGGAGTTTTAATCAGCAGCCTAGAGAGATCCAAAAGACCTAATTTAAAAAATTTAATATTGTTCTAAATCTGATCTCTCCCTTTAGTTCTGTCAAAAGAATCTTTTAAAGGCATCCATTACATTTCTTTTCTATAGTTTCATAGGTGCCAATAAGATAGCTATTTAAGACCAGAGAGTTCTCTATTTTTTTTTTCTTTTACCTGTAGATGTCTTTGTAATTTAAAAGATCCATTGTCTGGCCCTTGATGATTAGATTCCACAATGGTGTATTTATTCAAATGCCTCCTTTCTGTAGAAGAACCAAGAATGACTTTACCAGGTTTTAAATAAAATTTTACCATGAAAGCAAGAAACACTTCAGAAGATAGTGTAGAAAACCCTTCAATTTTTCCCAAAATTCATTTTCAGGATGTATAATCCTTGATTAAAAAAAACAAAACAAGAAAAAGGAGGGACATCAAATACTGTGTCCTTGAGAAACTCTTCCATCTCCAAAACTCTAGCTATGTGAAGAGGGGAAGAAAGCAGGCCCAAAATGGAGAGACTGGAAAAATATTATCAGAAGGGATACTGATTTTCTCACATGTACATCGGGAATGAGACTAGCAAGTATTTTCTGTAATAAGTGTTCTACATATCAAAGGCAAAGTTCTTTGGAATTCTGGTCATAAAAAGGCATAAAGAAAAGCAATTCTGTCAATGATTATGAACCTTCAAAAACCTTCCATTTGTAGTAATATTTTGTCACACTATGAGCCCAGCCACTAGACTCTCCCTATTTCTGAATTTTAAGAAATGTTATGCCTGGTACCCTGCTGGCATAGGTCTCATAGCAATGTACACTACTATCCTAGCAAAATTAGGCTAAGGATACAGAAGACAGCAATTGACTGAAGGAAGCCAAAAGAGATTTGTTGCTATAGAACACAAAGAATGATGTTCAGTATACAGCATGTCTCCAGATCCTTAGGGAAACATGGAGTCAGAGGTGAACACATAGCCCCATGAATCTGTGATACTGGGTAAGCCCTTCTAAAATCAGACGATCTTAGAACTAACTGGGCAATACAGATTATTATACCAAAAAGACTGTGATGTTAGAGCTTCTTAACAAGACAAACCCTTGACACATTCTGACAAAGATTATACTACTACTAAAATAAAACCTTAGCTGTCTGAAATCCCCTGTGTTTCCAGACTGGCCACCTGATACAGGCTGACACATATCACAGGAGATGGAAACTGATGGAGAATTTTGTCATTTGGTCAAATGTCAAGCTCTCAGGCACACAGAACAAGATGCGAGAGGAACCTCATCTGATTTTTTTCTCAGGGTTCCACATCAAAGTCTTATCAAAACAGATGCTGACCTGGTAAAGACACCCAAACTCCTCAGTCTGCAGGGCCAGCTTGAATGTCAGGCTTATTAGGAATTTAGACTTGTATTGTACCCCATGGAACCCATTTTAAGTCAGAGCAGAGTCAAAAGCAAAACAAAACTGACTATTTCTCGATGAAAGTGATCATACATTAAATGCTCAAAATAAAACTACACCAGTCAAGGGGCCAGAGGGTTAGCTCAGTGGTTCTGGCGCCTGCCTTGCAAGCGCAGGGTCCTGAGTTTGATCTCTGGTAACCACATACAATGCCGGGCGTGGTGGCTCACTCCTGTCATCCCAGCACTCGGGAGGCAGAGACAGGAGGATTGCTGAGTTCGCAGCGGCTTGCCTGGGCACCATAGTGAGCTCAGGGCCAGCCTGAACTACAACGCGAGACCCTGTCTCAAAAAGCAAAAAAAAAAAAAAAAAAAAATACACCAGTCAATATACTGAAGAACAAGTGCAAAACAAATTTAAATATTTTTTTCTTTATTAATCTAATTTGGGAAAGAAAAAGGAAAATAGGATAAGTAATATTTATCCTCATCCTTCCCCTGCCTTATTAAGCTTTGGGTCCCCTTCAGTGTGGCTTCCAGAAGAGCTGAGGAGCTTTAGTTTGATGAGTCAAGCATCAAATCTGTCAGAACAAAGGGAAAGTTCTCTTCTTCCTCTTGTAGGTCACCTGGAATAAATTGATAAAGACCAATTAATGAGGCTAAAAAGTATACAGATTTACTACATGCATAGATACAATTACACAGGGTAGCCTACCAGTTCAATATTCATTATTCAGAAAATTATACATCCTTTACTTTTAGAAATGAGGCAAAGTAGGATTGTAGATATTTCTTAGGAATATTTATCTGGCTTAGAGAATGTAGAATGGCCTATAACTAAATCTATTTGGTCTCCAAAACAGATATAAGTGATAAGATTGTAAGTGATTCTGATTGGAATAAAACAGAAAATAATGGTGTGTGACAAAAATCTTCTTCAGTGTGTTGACAGACTTCACTTTTCACTCCTGCAGTACAATTTTATTAAGGAAAACACAAAGAATAGAACAGAAGTAAACATTTCTTCATCGTGGGATCTGCACTTGGGCAGATAAAATATTACAGAAAATATTTTCCTGAGGTGGGACGGCAGGAGGAAAAGGTCAGAGACCCAGATTTCAAGGTAGGTTCTAAGATCTCTCAATTATCAAGGCAGCACTGTTGAGATATTCTTTTTTTGAATACTTACAATAGCTCAGTAAGATATTTTCAAAAACCGGGGTTTGTCTGGTACAACCTGGAAATGGAGTTTGACAACACTATGAGAAACTTCCGATTTGCGCATCTGAAGTCATCTTATGTTAGAAAAAATGTGATACTGTCACCTCTTTATTCAGGAAACCTTTCCCTCAACTGCAGTTATAGCTCCAATCTCATTTGTTAATCTAATCACACCTCGATTTCCCAGTGTATAATCTGCTGAGTTTGTAAGAAATGACAACTGAAGATTTCTCTTCTCCCAATTTTGCATCTTTCTTGTCAATTAGAATTTAGATAGGATGATAGGATAAAAATGATAAAAAAAGATGAGAGATAAATGATAGATAGATATTAATGTGAGTAGAGCAAGGGATTTTTTTATGTCTTCATATCTTTTTAAAGGTGCTCAGGACGTATCAATATAAAGTTGTAATCAATAAAAATTCAGCAGTTGCCGTTCTAAAAACAGCAAGCTAATAAGATTAGCAATAAGACAAACACCAAGACAAACAGAACAAAGAAGAAAATCAAGTTCTAATTCAACTACTACTTTAAATTAAGTCTCAAAAGAAACTGGACGTGCTGAAGTGAGTATGACAAAAAGGAAAGTATGTCTGCCTGGGACATTCTTGTAATTTGATGGTCTGATTTTTACCTCCTCTCAAGACTGGTCTTATATTTACAGGAAAGTAATAATTAAGCAGAGAAGGACCTGCTTGCCTGGCAGATCTCATATTTTAAAATACACATACAATTTTTCTTGAAAAGGAAATTTATTTCCATGACAGATACAGAAAGAAAGCCTTTAAAAAAGCACTGTATCTGACAGTAATTAAGCCTCTATTAAGTCTGTTGTTTATTTATAAGTTCAGATTTTCTTAACAACCATTAAATCCTCAGGGTTTGCGTTTGTGCTGGGAAGTGAGAGTCTTCTGTGTGCTACACTGTGGATCACAGCAGGCGCAATCCGAATAACAGTTGCATGTTAGTATTGGAAGAAAACTAAGGTAGCCAGTGAAACTGAGATATGAAATATGCTTTAAAATTAATCTTTATTTTAAATGTGTGATTTTTTATCATTTGGTGCAAAAATAAGTTGATATGTTTTAATTTTATGTACATTTGAGTTACTTATTTTGGGAGAAGAGGTATCTGTTGAAATCAAATTTGTCCTTAGGTTAACGGAGTTGGAAGAGCAAAGTTGAAGGTCAAATGAAACATAGGATTTAAGGACATGGATAGCAAAAATCCAGTAGCCTTGTTTCAGACCTTAGCTAATGAATGAGATGATATATTTTTGTCATAACGGTGTCTCACTATCAAATTACTTCCAAAGCACTCTATAACACAGAGGACCTGAAAGATGAAATAAAGTTCAGCAAAATTTCTAAGATTGTAAAAACAAATAGTGTATATTCCCTTATTAACTAATACTCAGTAGAACCTTTTCAGGTAGGATGTATTAGACACCCAGAAGACATAATGAGGCCCTGCCTTTAGGGTGTGTGAAATAATATTGCCCTTTGTCTCTGCCTAACCCTGAAGCCAATAAGAGACAAAGCAAAGTATAGTGCACCCTCAGTTTACAGCTAACCTGACATATGAACAACCTGGGCTAATTAGGTTAATGGATGATTCATCTGCCTCTTGTTATCTAAAGTATGTATCCAGGTAAATACCCAATTTCAGCTGTATTGACTTACTTCCAGCCTTGAAGAACCATTCAAGGTCCACTGTAGTTGGCCTGTATGTGGGGGAATAAGCTTTTTAAGAAAGAGGCAGAGGGTCCCCCTGCTGCGGATATACACAAAAGAAATACAAGATTCATATCACAGTGACATATGTGCACCCATGTTTATAGCAGCTCAGTTCATGATAGCTAGATCTTGGAAGCAACCCAAATGCTCATCAACTCTAGACTGGATAAAGAAAATGTGTTTTTTCTGGGCATGGTGGCTCATGCCTGTAATCCCAGCACTTGGGAGGCAGAGGCAAGATAACTGCTATGAGTTCAAGGCTAGCCTGGGCAAGATAGTGAGCTTAGGGCCAACCTGAACTAAAAAAAAAAAAAAAAAAGTGTTTTTAAAAAAATAAAATGGAGTATTACTCTGCTATAAAGAATGATGAGGTTGAGTCATTTATACTCAAATGGATATACCTTAAGGACATATTCATAGGTGAAATAAATAGGTCACAGATGTGTAAATATCATATCTTTTCTCTGGTATGAGAAATTGAAGATGTAAATAAGTTCTAGAATGCATGACAGATATTGTGAAATAGTAAATATTCAAAGGGAAATGGGGATTGAGGTAAGTAATGAGGGAAAAGAAAAAGATGTGAGGATAAATAAAAGGAAACAAAGCTTACGTATGTAGGCATGTGGAGTTGTAGGGTAGGAAGGGGAAGGGAAAAATGCTAATTAAGTCATCATATATTGGTACAAATGCTCAATGTTGACAGTGATCATGATGTGTATATATAAAATGGACCAATAAAGATTCAAATAAAAAAGAAAGATGCACAGAATTGCACAGCCTCTCAGTTCCTACTACCTCTCTCTACTGAGACAAGTAGAATTTCAACTTTATGCATGCAGATATACGGCATGTAAAATGAACCCCAACTTGTAAGATGCAAGATGAGCCAAGTTCATGGTCTCTCAACACTGAGAAATAAAGTTGTGAACCAAAAGAGATTTTTTTTGAAAATAAAAAGAATAATTCCTGGTTTTCCAGGACAGGACCCAAGGGGGTAGCCACTGGGGTTCTGCCAGGGGTATTTTGTACAGAAAAATCACAGTGGGTTAAAGTACAGTCACCTAGAGTATTACAATATAGCTGCTCAGCTAATGTTGACCTCGTGGGGAAGCAAGGCTTGTAGCTAGGGTACATGGTGAGTATATTTATTTTGTCTATAATTTCTCATCACAAGAAGAACAAAGGCCTTCCTGGGAAGGGATGGGAGTGTGCTTCCTGATATCCTGGTCCTCACCGATACCCCTGATGCCTATCTGGTCTCATCAGGCCGTGTGCTGCTAATTACTGTGTAATCTCACGCTGTGGTTTTTCTGTAAGGACCCTGGCGCCCCTGGCTACCGAACTCCACCACGAAACGCTGCTCACTACAAATTCACCTCCAGCCACATCCTGATGTGTCGCGTCCTCTACACTGACTCCCTCTATGTATGCTCCCTCTCTGACAGCATGTTAATTTCTATCTAACAGAGTGGTCTACAACAGTTGCTTGTGGTTATGAAAAAGGAAAAATAAGTGTACTTACAAATGAAAGCAAAAAATATTGAGACTGAGTAAATATCTCAAAGTATTTTTTTTTTAACTTTTGACAAAACATTTGCAAACAGAAGATTTGATGTACAAGAAGCAAAAATGGTGGCCCTGATACAAATGGTACCATTACAAAGGACCTTATTTCTCCAGACAAAGAAAAAAAAATCTCCAGCCTTGACATGAAAATCGTAGATTCTAAAATGAAACACTCTGGAGAAACATCACTTATCACAAGCATCTATGTTTTCAGCTATCTCAGAGTAAGGAAGTATAATACAGGTTATTAGCTGCCCTCTACTCAATAGGTTCTTTTAAAATCAACCAAATATGTATATTTTTATTTTTGATTTTGCAGATTTCTATACTAGGTAGCTTTTGTTGTTATTGTATTTTTCAATAGAAAGTTTTCCTGTACAGTATTTTTATAAATATTTATGTAATAGGAATCATGCCCATTTCAGTCAATATCTAGTGCTAGCATTTATTAAACCAACCATGAAACATATTTGGAATAAAGCCATAAGAGGCACTTTTCCCTAATCAAAGAAAGCTTTCCCAGTATTGATTATTTCAACTGTATCTGACAATGTGAATTATTAATATCCCACCCATATTTTAATTATATGTAAATGATATTAGGGAGTCTTAAAACTTTACACACATTCTTGGCATTTGACTTTTTCTTAGCCTGTAAAAATCAAAGCAGGTTTTCTGTGTATTTAGAATGAAAGAAGACTAAAATCTGTAGAATTAGTGACTATTATATTTCATGGACAACTAGAATATCACTGTATTGCTATAAATACTACCAGCAGTTTGCAGAAAGAGTATATTTAAAATAAAGAGGTGAGAAGTTAAAATCGTGCTATTTATCCATTGCATTTACTATAGATTGAAAGGGATTTGTAAGTCAAAAGGAGCGAAATGAAAGCAAGAAAAGGTCAAAGAAAGTGACCACGATGGAATGCAGAATAGGTAAATGTGCCCTAGGGAACAGCACAACAGGAAAGGCATAAAGATAATGGCACATAGCTCAGTCTAGAGATAGAAAATTTAGTGCCGTGTTTGGTCTTTAGACTGTGAGTTAAGCAATGTGAATGGAAGATTTTCGATGGTGAATATGTATTTAAGTGCCTTTACTTTAGATAAGTGTTTGTTTCATTGATTGCTGCACCTAATAATGGCAATATCTAAATGGGATTCGCTTGGCACAATGCTCACGTTACAAGTGAATGAGTCTCTGCCAGAGCTCCTCTGCCGACATCATACAATTTTCTTTAGAGCTGGCTTGAGCATAGCCAGGTGAAGAAAGTCAGTTCAGCGAGAAGAACAGTATCTAACATGAAATTGATACCCAGCAAACGCTAGGAAATTGAATGAGCAAAAATAAAGCCTTTACAGATATCATGAATAATTTTCCCCTCGCCCTATTTAAAGTGAGTGCACTTCTCAACTAAGATCTATTATGCGGTATGTTGCATTAATGTTGTGTTTCCCCAGCTCGTGTCTATTTCCTCTTCCCAGATATATTTGTTCCATGGTAAGGTAGATAGGGATGCTATAATGACTATTACCAAAAACCTTATTTATTAATTTATTCAAAGCCCTGGTGATGTTCAACATCACCAGTGCTTTTCAAGTTATATCTATGCTACTGGAAACTCAATAAATCTGATCTATTCATGGAAATTGCATTCATGTTAAGTTGAAGTACTAGTAAGAATGCTTTCTTCAGGGTGTTTAGTAAAGAGTGTTCTAAACCTATGTATTATATGTAAATCTTTTAATTATATTTTGTGTTATTTAAGCATTAGGTAACATTAAATTTTTTCTTTTTTTTTTTTTTTGAGACAGGGTCTCGCTTTGTAGTTCAGGCTGGCCCTGAGCTCACTATGGTGCCCAGGCAAGCTGCCGCAAACTCAGCAATCCTCCTGCCTCTGCCTCCCGAGTGCTGGGATTACAGGCGTGAGCCACCACGCCCGGCACTGTGGTATGTGGTGTTGATTGTTGGTGGGCATGAGTCTCCACGCCCAGCATAGTATGTGCGTTCCGGGGATCGAACTCAGGACCTTGCGCTTGTGAGGCAGGCGCTGGAACCACTGAGCCAACCCTCCGGCCCAAGCATTAGGTAACATTAAATTTTATAAATTTCTTAAATATCTTAAAGTAAAATTGATACAGATTATTAAAGACTAATAATTTGCATCCTTGCAATGTTTTATATTTTCAAAGTAGTTATAGTTTCACAATTTGGTTTAACCTCTCTGTAAGATACACAAAAATACAGATGAATACTCAAATATAAATGTACTTATTTACAGACAGGGAAACTGAGCCTCTAGAAAAGTTAAGTAAAAAAATTTGACAAGACACTTGGATGAAGCTGTGGATAAATTGACACTAAACACCTGTCTGTGGCATCTGTTAAGGAAATATAATTAAAGTATTCTCCCAAACCCCAAATTCTCCACACAAAGACAGAAAAGAGACAAAACACTAAAAAAGCCTAAACTCAAATCCAGTGCACACCCCAGGCAATCCAGAAAGCAATTGCAAAGATGGAAGAAATCCTGCTTCATCTGCCTCACACAGCCCTCAGATGGACACAAGCCCATTACATACGTGTTTGGAAGATAAACAAAAACGAGTCCCCAAGTAAGAGGACTTGACAACACAAGGTGTCACTCATCATTCATTCTAACTCTACCTGGTAATTGGAATGACTCTGTATTATCTAATTCAATTTAACCAGAAGAGCAAACAAGCTGCTCTCCAGTGATTCAAGGTAATTTTATAACTGCAGTAAGATGTTCACCAAAGTCTGAGTCTGCCCACACTATCACAGAAACTGGAAAGGAAGGGTGCAATTTCTCTTGAAGTTTTTATTTGAGACATGTTCTTTTGCACTTGAGAAAGACAAAACCAGGCCAAAGGCTGATGAAATACCAATCTAGTGTATTCTTTAAAAAATGTGCATGTGTTTCAAAGAGCTAAGGATCTTTCTAAAGCAAATGTTTAAACATAAAAAATGAGACAATCTCTACTCTCACTTTCAAAGGAAAATGAAGCTTTTCCTTTTTAACTAATGTTTTTCTTTATACATGTAGCAACTTCCAATAGAGTGAGTATAATGGCCCGAGCATCCTTGCTGCTGCTCTTTGGCCTTGCAGGGCTGCACCTCACCAGTGCAATCAAGCCAGGCCACAGAGTCACCCTCGTTCTCCAGGCTGAAGGATGTTTTGATGGTGGCCTTCAGCTCAAATGTTTCCAGACAGCGTTGGTCAAATCTTCCTTAGGGAGCCTGGCTGAATATTGACTCAAACTTTTTCTTCTTTCAAATAAGACTCACTTACTTTTCTCAGACTTTCTCAGCCTTCACTGGTTGCTTATTTAATTTCAGGCTTCTTCTAAAATAGTTTATTTCTTTTGTTTTCCACGTTTCCTATCTGTTGGAAGCATGTGAAGCAGATCTTGAGGAACCAGCCTGTGAGAACATGCCGAACACCACAACGTCCACGAATGTTTATGAACGTGCCCCACTCAGTCTCTCCTTGTCACCCGTCATCACTCCACCGGCTAGAGTAGGCACAGCGTATACTCTGTTCTGCACTGTTCATACTCCTGCCGACATGTCTCTCAGAAAAAGCCAGTTAACCTGTGACTATGCTTCTTATTATGATTAACTGGAAGAGTTTCTCAAGATTAGCAAAGATCCCTTGAAACTTAGTTAACAAATGGGCTTCCTCAGGCCCCAGCTATCTCTTGTCCTTTGTCTTTGTCTACTGGCACCCACTTTGGGACTGACACACTGTAGGACAGGCCCCCACAAATATCACCTTGGGATTTGTTCCTTGGAAGATTTGGATTAACACGCCGTGGATGTATGAAATAATATAATCACAGTGGAGTACCATCATTCAAAATTATCAGTGAGGCTACTTGGCAGCAGAGAGACTCTATACAAATCCAAAATAAGATTACATATCCACCACACTCTGTTAACAGTATAACACTGGAAAGAACAAAAAGGAATGAATTTAGTGAGATACTGTACAGTGATATAATCCAGTACTACTTATCTACACAAAAGAGGGAGGTTATTCTCAATGTACCACTGTTGTGTGATTTCCAGGTCTATTTTTTTTTATTTTTTTAATCTTTATTGGTACATTGTATATACACATCATGATCAAACTCAGTATTGGGAGTTTGTAGCAGTATATGACACAATTTAATTCTCATTTTTTCCCATTCTCTTATCTACCCCACAAGCCCCCACTCCCTAAATATATCAGTTTTGTTTCCCTTTTTTATTATCATCACATTTTTTCTTTATCGCTCATTACTCCTACACCACATCTCCCTTTGAATATTTCCTATTTCACAATGTTCATCATACATTCTAGAACTCATTAACATCCTCAGTTCCTCATTCCAGAGAACAGATATGATATTTACATATCTGTGACCTATTTATTTCACTTATGCATATATCCTGAAGGTATGTCCATTTGAGTATAAATGACTCAAACTTATCATTCTTTAAGGCAGAGTCATACTCCATTTTATAGAAAAACCACATCTTCTTTATCCAGTGTCCATCTGATGGGCTTTTGGGTTATTTCCAAGATTGAACTATCACAAACTGAGCTGCTATGAACATGGGTACACTATGTCATTATGATATGATTCTTCTAATTCTTTTGTGTATATTCTTAGCAGGGCAATAGAAGGGTCAAATGGGATCTCTAATCCTAGTTTTCTGAGGAATCTCCACACTGATTGCACAAGTCTACAATCCTACCAGCAGTGGAGAAGTGTTCCTTTATCCCTGCAGCCTCGCAGCATTTATTGCTGGTTAATTTCACAATAGCAGCCATTCTTTGTGGAGTGAAATGAAATCTTAGTATTGTTTTCTTTTGCATCTCTTGAATAATCAGCAATGTTGAGCAGTTCTTCATATGCTTCTTGGCAGCTTTTACTTCTTCCTCTAAGAAGTGTCTGTTCATTTCAGGTGCCCATTTTTGAA